>JAODAF010349394.1:0-15226 GCA_027574765.1 Molpadia intermedia
TCGTTTTTTGTGCTTTATTTTTTATTTTTTTTGGTTGTTGGTGTGGTTGTTTTGGGGGGGGGGGGGGGGGGGGGGGGGGGGAGGTTAAATTTAGGCATGAACACAATCAAGCACTGTTTAATATGTACAGTCGTTGACATTATGCATTTTGCCATAGTTTGTTGTAATTGTTTTCATATGCCATTACTTGAGGGGAGGGGGCTTATATTATAAAAGCAGGTGCTGGAACACAAGCAACATGTAACCACAGTGTCAGTTAATTGGAACCTTATCTGTTGATCACATGACAGACTAGTTGAATGTGTTGAGAGAGATTTCCACTAGTTTAAGAAGGTTTTCAGGAAGTGGACTTTTCATTAAAATTGTTAGATTTGTGCAGTGCAGTAATTTATCCATACACATGATACTTTCATAGTTTATTATAAATCCCCTGCCAAATATTGCTAAACCAGAATACTGACGTGACAAAGGCTGGCAAATGTTTCCAAAAATATTTAGTAAAGAATGATTAGGCTAAAAATATAATCCAGTTTCCATGGTAATTGTAAAATGTGTCAGACACTCACAGTACAGGTAGTTTCATTTAGAAATGGAACGCGTTCTCCAGTGATAATGAAAGTGAACTGTTTTAACTTGGCTTTATGAATATAGATATATATACAGTACTGTAAATTGAATATTAGATTACATTTATGATTTATATAAATATTGTCAAATGAGGGAGATTATTTTAAAAGTTAGTTTGGAGCTGAGAAGTTATGAGATGTATGATTGGTTCATTGAACTAATTCAATTTGTTGTAGAGAACATGTTGACACAATATTAAACAACCCCTGGTATGGTACAGTACTGTAATATTGGTCAAAATTTAAATCTGCCAAATGACCAATTGGACCAAGATGACAGACCCCCATCCCTGGCATGTATACTCTGTTACTCCCCAAAATTTACCTGCTTTGGGTATTTACGAGTGATATGACTTACCTGTCCCTTACACTAATGCACTCTTCTACCAAGACTAAAACTCTCTTGGTAAAGCATTATAAGTTACCGTTCCTAAACGGCGCCCCCGACATCCAATGACGTCATCATCGGGAACTCAACCAACTTCATTCTGTTTAGGAACGGTGTTAAAGCTTTACCAAGAGAGTTTTAGATGCGGTAGAAAAGTGCATTAGTGTAAGGGACAGGTAAGGAATGAACAAAGTAAATTGTATATTGTCTCCAGATCCTTTACACACAGCTCCATCGGTAGTGATTTGATTAATCCATTCAATCTCATTCAAACCCTCTCCTTCCCATCCCCACCAATATTTCAGTTCTCTCACACTAAATAAAACCCCATCAATCATGTGCATTTAAGTACTTGTACATTCTGTCCAGTATACACTCAGTCCACCTCTCTGGAGTGATTTGATTAACCCATTAAATCTCATTCAATTCCTCTCACTTACTCTCCTCTCAGCATCTCATCTGACCCTGTGACCCCATTAGTCAAGTGACAAGCTGTTCTGCTATCTCAGATATTTATAGTCATGTACTAGAGGAGGCAGTCATCACCAGGGACTCAGTCTTAAAGAGGGTATTCAGTTTGAATAAATGTTAAAATGAGACATGAAGAAAAGATGAAACAAGAGGGTAATCCATGGAGTTGCTGATCTCATCACTATCATCAGCTAGTACAACCAGAGAGTATCAACTCCTTGGTTCAATAATACCTATAGAATGCCGATCATAACAAATGTGCATATATATGTTCATATATAATCAATCATGTGTGTGCATTCCTAATGATATAAACGTAAGGTGTATGTGATCCTATTGATCTGTTGACCTACTGTGTCAATGAGTATTGATCTACCATGAATGTGTGGACTGTCACCTATCTTTGCTGACATAAGTAGGCTGACATATGTTTCCATGTGCCTATATAAGTTGGTACACATGCCAGTAACATAAATTTGAACATGGGGTGGACCAGGAGAGTGGTTACACACTTACAGTCTTGACAAGTCTTGGAAAGGATGGTAAAGTTTATTCAATTTAATTTTTTAAAGAAATACCATCATATTCTTGAGTTCAAACGTCACCATACAAAATTATATGTAAGCCTTGCAAGGTATTCTCACTCAGAGCTGTAGTCATAGATTTATCCAGAAATTTACCATTTGGGTGTGCATTTAAGATAGAAACTTAAAAATGGCAATCACCACTAACAATAACTACTAATAACCTGCAAACCTTACATGCAGTGTTGCCACCCTTTAGAGGGCAGTATATCGTTATAATTAAAACGTTTTAAAAAACAACCTATATCTATTGTGACTTGGTAGCACCCATGTCAGTAACATTAGAAAATAAGTCTTGACAGGGTCTATAGCAGTTACCCAGACATTACCCAGACATGGTCGCCCAAGTCATGGGCCTGATTGCACCTGTTCTGACCATGACTAACCAGGGACTGTTTTTGTCCTGGTATTTCTTGGTAGTAAAAGAAATGACAGGTAAGTTCTTGGTTAATCAGCCCTGTTTGGGGGAGAACAGTACTGGTACATGTCCATTTCAATGCCGTAGGCAATCTTAGCATAAACAAGTGAATAGTAAATTTGAAGCGAAACAGAGGGAGGAATGGAGGATCTTAGACGGTAAAAATACCACTGTATTTAACAAGATGGTTGCAAAGGTCATCAATATGTGGTTTAAATGACAGCTTGTCATCTACAAAAAGACCCAAGTATTTTGCACAATCAGTTCTACAGACTATCCCTGAAAGTGAAAGCATCAGGACAGGAGTGAGCATTATGCACTCTTGCGTGGAAAACAGTGTATGTAGTTTTGCCTAGATGTAGCGTGAGTTTGTTTGCATCAAACCAGGTATTGAGATTACCGAGGGAACTGTGAGCCTTTGAGATAAGATTACCGCAATTTTCATCATGGACAAACACATTAGTATCGTCGGCAAAATGACTCAGGTTAATGAACGGTGGTTATAGAACTTCCTATAGACCCCTAAGAAAAAGTACGAAAAGCCTTCGATTTTCATTTAGTGCAGCGTAATGTAACTTAACAAAATAAAAATTGGCTAAAGCCATCCAGTCCCCCAAAGTGGGGGAAATAAATATACATCAGCCTGCCCCACTTTTTCAATGAATATATAAAGTATAGATGTAATAACATAATAAATATAATAAATTAAAACATCGTCCTTACGCCTATATGTAATACACGCGTGTTCATAATATCGTATTATCAAAAGTGCATTAACATATCAAGCTATGGCTCTTTTGGCGACATAAATATGTACTTAATGGGTACAACTCAATTATTATATGAAAAACTCAGTAGACCTGGTTAATGCGACAACTAATTACTTGGTCACGACGTCATACTCGGAACACATGGTTCGGAACCTCAATATCATATGCAAGCATTTGCATATACATTTTGCAACAATAAAGTAAGCTAAAACCCCATTTTGCCATAATATAGATGCAGCACATAACGTGCAATGTTTAGTATATTATTTTATATATCTGTAAAAAATAGCAGGATAGTCATTAAAACCTTCCTCAATACTTTTCACCCTAAGAACGTTGGACAAACATTTTAGCCAACCCTGGGCATACATGGATGTCCACCCAATCTTTACCCAAATACGATGAAATTATGGGGTTTTGTCTAATGACTGGAAACAAATATTACCCTACTTATTGTCAAATTGCTTTTCACTTTTCCCCAATATTGGCTGGACAAATATATGTCCAACGTACGTTAGTTGGTTCGTAGAGTGCGTCATAAAGGAGTTGGAAACGGAGATTCATCAGCTTGTTAGCAATTGTAATTCCCAAACCTACAGATGCTGCGGAAAAGTTGTGACCAGTCAAACAAATATCTTAAACTCTGGGTTATTAGATTTTGACTGTATGCCTACTCTTAATAAACGATAAAGATACGTATATCCAGATTATAACAAAAGCCCTTCAGCGTTTGTGATGCTTTAATATCGCCTTGTAATGGTTACGACAACATCGATAAAGTAATTCATCTTTATGAAGAAAAAAATCAAGGCTGTTACGAGATTGATAGAGACGAGCTTATCTCGCCCGGGAAGGAATTGTCCAACATATCAATATACAAGAGTGATTTAAGCATTGGCGATAAAAGCCAATTACGCCAAATGGAACGGTCGTCTTGGGATTACAATCGCGAACATAGCTTTTTGTGATATCTTATCTGTTTTATCGTTTAAGTTGTAGAAGACCTGGGGAAAATGAGCTCATATAGAGATGTTCTAGGAATTATTTTTCATTATTTTGTAATTGTCATGGGAGTTGTCATTCTGTTGGGTAGTGTTGTAGAGCTGAAACATTAAGGTCGTAATGAAATTATACATACGTTTCTATCTTGTTTATCAGAAACATAACGGGTTTCATCCGGCATCATTCAATGGACTTGATGATCCAGATTGCGGCAGCAGTATATCACAGCAGTATAACATTTAACTCCATTGAAGAATTGGAACAAACTATTTATACTGTACACAGTGCACCGTTATACAGTACCGTTTATATTTAGAGTAATTAGATTAATGTATGATAATCTTGAAGTATTTTTTCTCTCCAAAATTAGAATATTGCAGATATACCTAGGCGCAAATCACTGGGAATAGGGTACATAATAAAGCAAAATGCCTAAGATATTCATTCGAATGTTAGACATTTATTGCAGGTCATCAAGATGAGTGAGATTGATTGATGGATAACATTCAGTACGATACTGGGGTAAATTCCATGTTTTTACAAGTCTTTAGTGCACCGCCTACGCGTGTTATGTGCGCTAAAGTGCTATGTGTATTTAGATGTCAGTGACGCGCATTCTCTGTTATATCTTAATATTTCACGAACTAAATGTGTATATATTCTTGAGCTAAAATGTTGATTGTGGGGTCATCGTGATATTGACTTCTTTTGACTGGACATTTTTAAAATCAAATCGACAGTTTGTATACTAGAGGACACACTATATGAACGCCCGTCTCAATATATATATATTTAAATTGGTAGTTAAATAAATTACTCCAGGTTCGAACGCTTATTGCCAAACAAAAAAACTTTGGTTACAATAAACTTGATTCAAAGCAATTGCTTCGGTGCTCCGTATGCAAACCGTGTTCTTGTCACTTTACTGTAAACCAGATGCAGGCATATTCATTGTAACTAAAACTGTGGTTTCATTCATTCATTTCCGTATTCGTCAAATAATATATCATCATAAGAAATTTCACGAGAAGGATGTTTAATCCGAGACGCGAAATCCGTGACGAAAATAAACCCTTCTGAAATCACTATATGTTCCTTGATTACCTCAGACGAATAATAGAAACACATCATTCTTTTATTAACAGTTTATTTTACGCAACTCAAATGTAGGTGATCTAAAATCTAACCAAAATCTCATAAATCGTCCCCTGTTCTAAAATAACTTTTTATTAAAAGTGAATAAACTTCAGGTTTCGCTTTTCAACCACCCGAAGACAATCCACATATAACATATATATATAATATAACATTATTTGAGGCATTTCGCATTTAAAACTAGACAATATAACCACGTTAATTGTAATACTAAATTAACTTAACCAAATTAACGAGGCCTATTATGTACATACAAGAAGAACATGCTTTTTCACAACATAGAGTGACACGGGAACTGGGTTGAGGTGTAAGTCTTCCATAAAGTTAAAGATAGACATGCATTTGATATCACATAAATGTGTGTGGAGAGGTAGAAGATCTTGTTACAACAAAATCTCAGCGTATGATATAATGTTATAGCTATTTTTGAAACTGCATAGACTTTCCCCAACAACCGAAAACAATCTTAGATCTAAATTAAAATCAGTAGCCTCGTGTTCGAGGCTCAGCAATTTATCACCACGTACATACTTAATCAACCAGGTACCACTAATTGCAAACAAAATAGGTATATATACACAAGGAAGGGCACATGATTTGTTATAGAATGACGCTTACCTTCTAATCCTTCTAGCAATTCTTCTTACAATCACACAAGGACATTTTGAACAGACTACATGGGAAGGCCTCGTATTCGAGGCTGGACAATTTTACCGCGTGAATACTTAATTAACTATATAGGCAACATTTTTATTAGTATACTTTAGGCAGAGATTAAGAATCTGCCTAAGTGACTGTATTGACGTAAGAGGTGAGGTAAGGGTTGATACTAAGTTATTTAATTTAAACTTATCATTTGAATCCCTATGAATTGTGTGTATCTGAGCCGCTATTGCTCATAATTTAAGAAATATACTTAAACACCATTATGAAAAACTTAATTAAATCACAGTGAAACTTAAAAACTAGCAAAGAGTAATCTGTACTGTTTTACAGTTCTGTCTTTAACCGCTTATATATGTGTGTATATTTTATTTGTTGCTTATTTACTTATTAATACTTTCAGCCATCATTTCTTATATATATATTTTTATTTCGTTTTACTTCATTCTAGTGATTCACATATATATATTTAAAAGACACCGTTTGACACATTAAGAGTCTTCTCGGTGAATCTAGAGAAGTCCCTCGATTGACAGTGTTTCAAACTCAAAATCGAATTATAAATTAATATCATGATAAAGGAGATAAGAAGAAAAAATATCCTTTACGCGTGAATTTGATACATACCACTTTAGCTCACAACGATTTTCTTTTGTATACAATATCCAAACTAGATTTGTCAATCACTTTAGCTTTCAGCATAAACCTCTTATAGTGTAATATATCTCGACCATATTGAAGAGAGCAAATGTACAGCGCTTAGAACGAGGACAGCTTTTGTCACGAGGTAACCAGGATGGAATACGTCATTGAGGGAGGGTGGGTGGAGGTTGTGCACGATGAGCAAAGCTGACCTTTCACACCTTTTTGCTTATGACCCACGATGCCAATTGGGCTCTCGCTTGGGTTTCAAGTGGAATGTGGCTATCTACCGCGCTATGGGTCACGAATGTATTCACTTAACGGTTCCAGATGTGGAAACTATTTGTAATGAAGCTGGGCTAGTTATCATTTATGTGGGTTTGAGGTGGGTTGTGTGGACTAACCATTTTCGATTACACCATGAGTATCCAAATTGGGGCTCACATAGTCAATGTTAGTACTACCTCAAATAAACCCCGCGTTTCCATCGACATTAGAACGGGCTATGCTACAGCGTGGTAGTACACTGCCGGAATAAACTAGCAGCTATTTACACCTCTCATCTTAACTGTTTAATATGACATAACTAAACCTATCGTTTACCCAGTATATATGACAATATATCTGGTGTTTGGTATATTTTGAAAGTGAAATGATTTGACAAATATATAGAAAAAACACGTCCTGATTTAGCATTCCCATATAGCTATTTCATTTCAACAGGGCGAGACAACTTGGGGCTCGCAGCAATAGCTCCTCCCAAAAAGTACTTTGTCTCCCAAATGCTCTCTCCCCCAACTGGAACAAATCGATGATTCAATCTATGTCGCTTACTGAAATCTAGAAATCATCCAAACATTTGAAAAGCTACTCAATACACTTTTAGTTTAAAATATACATTTCAAAGTCAACTTGCACTATCATCCGAAAAGTAATTCAGGTAATACACGAAGGACGATAACCCCTTTCTGGAACTAATACCTTGGCCCAACATTAAAGTCTTCGTGGGTATAGCAACACGATCTGGTTGGCATTTATAGAATATGATGATATCATTTTTTGTTGCTAATACAACGACTTTCCAGTTAATACAACTAGGCAGACACATTTATTTTCCTTACATCATATTCAATCAATAATTTACGTACGGCCAAAACTTTTCCGGGTGGGTTTTGATTTTGGAGATTTATTCGAACACCCACAGGAAAGTGAATTTTGGGAAGGGGTGTTATTGCAGAACTTTGCCGGAGAGGAAGAGCTATAACGTACACTGTGCCCTTGCTCGGTAATGTTTTAAGTTGCTTATTGTGTAACGAGTTACCGAGGGGTGCGAGAAGGAAATTGCAAAGTATGGGTTTAATACATTTTACAGTATGTTAGGGTCTCCTATTGACGGTTTTGACAAAAGCAGGTGTGATGTTGCCACATGAAGACCATAATTTGACAATCGAAATTACTGGTTTGGTATAACATATTCAGACGCGGATCAAATAAAACAAATGTAAAAAATATATGTTTCTGATGGTGTTTAATTTAGACAAATTATAGGGCCCCAGATTCCCTATCGTACGTTTTGCGTCGGTGACGTTCGCATGTTCATGTTTCGGCCTCGCAGCCGGCAACCCCTCCTCCGCGATTATAAAAGCATGGATCCGCCCTTGATATTCCTAAATTAAATGATTTGCAAACTGTAGAGTTTTTTTTATTTGTAGGCTCATTACGCATGCAGGATATCACTGGATAATTTTAAGTCACTGTCGCAGTTATGAAACACTTAATTAAAAGTACTTAGGTTTAATATCTTCCTACCGATATAATTTCAACTAAAATATTATTGTTTCTGGAGAAAGTCCTAATAGGTATGCAATTACCAGAAGTGGGCTTTAGAGGAATACGTGAATCGCTAATATAAACTATAATGATACGGTAACAAGACCTAATTGAAACGTCGGTAACATAAACTATATGAAAACATAACCACAATGGCATTTCCAGTTGAATGAAAATCGAAAGATATATATAATAGTCAGACGCAGACTGGGTGAGAGGTTACTAGACTATGCCATTTACTTTCATAATATACATCTGTTATCAATTAACCGATTTGAGTGCTCAGTAGGTTAGCATAGATCACCGAATCCCGTGAAATATATGATACGTCCATTGTCTATAGGCATATTTAGAACGATGTACAATGTATACGATGTACATAATTACACAATGTACAATGCTATAGCGTATACATGATGCGTGGATCGTCATACGTAAGAACAATGAGTATAGTTACATATACCCTGAACCATAGTTTAGGAAATGTTGATTTACTTATAACTTATATAATACATATATATATATATACTTATAATATACACTTTTAATTTATATTATTACAAAATATAGCGGCTGTACACACGGGTCTTTACTTAACATGGCAAGTAATGTTACATAATTTTCAACAGTAATTTTATCAACTGTGTAATATCAGTTAACTGTTACAGTATTACCGGCATTTACAGTGCAATTATAAGGTTCTGTACTATATAGATTTCAGTGGTGCCCTGATAAGTTCGCGGCACTGGGGAGTTCAGCCTTCCAAAGCCATATCGGTCAATTGGTCCCCTGTCGACGCCACGTGTCTACTAGTATGCACTTATAGTTATTCCACTTAACAGTAGATTCTTTCTGTTTTATTGCCTAGCCCTGATAAGAAATAACACACGTGATGTGTAAATAATATGCCTAATGAACCCCGAACAGCTTAATTATTGACCATAAAAGCCAGGTCTTGTTGAAGCCACTTATATATTAACCAATGAGACAAAATTTACATGCGTTAGTTGATGTTAAAGATTAATACTGTAGTACTGTGGGGTGATATTTACAAATTTCCATGGACAACATTGGTAAATTACAATCAATTTGAATAATGGTCGCTAGATTGTTCACCGATTGTCACGCCTCTAAGGCATCTTTACGGTCCTATAAAAGGTCCCGAATGTCCTTGTGCAGTATTTTAGCATAAATGGACAAATTTGTCATAGTGATTCGGTCAATCAGATGAGTGAACACTGAAAGTTGATATATGGTATTCATGCTAATGTTATACAAATTAAGTCAAAGATGACTGTGTAACTCGACTGTTTAATTAGTAGTGTGCAATTATAAGTTAATGTGATATTGTAGCAAACTGGGCAGTGGTATTTGCTTTGACACTTAAGGGGAAATAGAAATCGTACCACGCTTTAAAGTATAGTTAAAGGTGTCCTCGATAAAAAAAAATTGCTTGGATTATTAACTGGATATTAACCTTGATGTTATTGATCCGTCACGCCTTAAGGTTAACTCCTATGGCATCGCTTTCAAACCAGGCAAGTTAATTGTAGGTTAGTAGCCACTCGGATGTGCATTCAGAAAAACGAACCTGCACTCAATAGTGAAGAATATTCAAGAGTCTAATGTGTCATAATTGTCAAGTGGTCAGAGTTCAAATGTTGATCACACAATACGGAAAGGATTTTATTCCTCAAGTGTTCACGGCGTGAAAGAACAAACTTATCACGGTTTACACGATCTGACGTGACGTTACAGCACTGCATCGAGGTGCAGACGCACATACAATACATATGATTCCACAACTAGTGGCATACGAGTCACACCATATGTGCACCAATATGGCAGATTGTCTTTTGATCTGCATTTAATTTAGATCTATGTATGTATGCTATCCACATTTTATACGAGTTCTCGCTTAATAAACAACGTTTATATTTTGAGAAATGGACTTTTCTGACTGACCCGTGTGAGTCTGCGGGGCGCCCGAACCGTCAAATGCTGGCCACTTTTAAATTATACCACCCAAGGCTTACATCATATTTTGCAAACCTGTGATATTAAAACAAATGGCGAACAGTTGTTGGTTTTCTTTTAAACCAGTGATTCATTATAGCCTTCATGATGAACTTCCCTTTACATTCATCTTGAAGGCTTCATTGCTTTCATTTCTTCCGCTTCCTTAGTAACAAATGATAAAGTCAACCCATTCAACTGTACCAAATAGCATTCAACTGGAGATATTAACACTCTGTAAAAGTTTGATATTTAATCACAGTTGAACCAGACCGTAAAATATAAATATCAAGCGAAGTTCCAGCTTCCACTCTGGCCATAAGTCTCGGTAAAATTGCACGGTTGGATGGCCATAGCAAATATCACGATGTTTACAATAACTTTAGCTTATCAATATGATATGGGTGTCTGCACATGGCATAAGCTTAAAACATCACGGCCCTCATAAAGAAACAGAAAACTTTCAACGATTGTGCCAAAGAAGGTTGTAAATGAATATATCTTGGATCAACAGTTTATCTTTAGTTACGGCCTACGTTATTATTTAACATATAGGCTACATTACATATTGCATTATATGACATAAAGTAACTTAATGGAAGAAATAAAGAAAAGCTGTCGGAAAATATAACAAACGTCCTACTTAACACTGCATACAGATGTAGCTACAGAGTAATGGTACCGCCTTTCTCTCACTCTACGCCGCTGGGCGAACCAACTGATATAAATAGGTTCGATACACAACCTTCATCATCACAAGGACTACATATAGGCCTAGATCACAAGACACACTATTGCAGCAACCAGACAGTGCTCATTTCTTGTTAATTCCCTCTTATGTTAGGTGTACATCCAATAGGTGGTAGTCTATTACTGGTTTTAAAATGGAAGATTGTACGCTATGATTAGCATTGCAAAGTTTACCTCAGAATTATATACGTGTAACATCATGTGACATATCGTTCAATATATATTCCTGCTATATATGTAATACCAAGAATGCCATTTCTTTATTTTTTCTATTGTTTATATCTGCTAAGTAACATAAGCACAGTCCATTACTGGTAATATTGCTTAATGTTTATATCACATAATCAATTTACACAATAAAAATTCAAGACTAACATATGGTCCTAGTTTAATATGGCGCATCAATATACTACCCATAATTTCCCCCGAAGCCAAGTTGCCTACGTCATAACCATATATCTTGTCTCCGTGTCGTCCATAAATCATTGAAATGCATGTTGATACAGTCGCGAGTTTCCGTGGCTTTGATATTTTCTGTACAGAAATCAGATGTTTAATATTAATAGTGTCAGATACAACATGAATGCACTCTATCACGCTTTTAAAACAAAACAGTTTATTTGAACCAATAAAAACATAGCCTGCGTATGTTACACTACTGAATTACATTACCATAACAAAAATAGTAAATGAAACTGAAATTAAAATTGGATGGCATGATTTGCAAATCGAATACAATTTGTTAAATCTTTAAGAAATACTTGTTCTTCTGACAAGATAATGTATTTTGATGGCATATTACATGTAAAACACCCGATTGGCGAAGTTGAGAACGTGTCTCATTAATTCTTTTGCCATCATATTAAGGAGAATGTTCATACGAAGGGTTCGCGTCCGATTTTTAATTTATTCCTTCTGCCTCTCGACAGCTCAGCCACGAAATGCGGACTCGTGCGTTGAAAACCAGAGGAGCGTGAAGACTCGCAATAGATTTCTTTAAGTGGGACAAGCGAAGAATGAAATCCCGCTCAGACCGCAATATCGCGGGCAAACGACATAAAATGTGCACTGAACGATTCGAAAAAATCTTTGAAAGAAATTTGCGGTCGTAGATTTGAAATAATTCTGAACCTAGGAGGATCGCTATGGCAACACGTACTTGAAGAGTGAGTAGAATATACCGAGTGCATTCTATTTGCATTGTTTTTAAAGGCTTATATATGGACTATCGATTGGCTTGAGTGATATCAGTGGACATGTCATTAGATCATCCAGTTTGCTGTCATTCCAACTACCTCGGGATGTTAATGCTGTTATTTATTCTCACTGAAAGACAAGCGATTTGAAATTAACTTTGCTTCGGGCATGGACCAGTTTTATATTAAAGGCGGATCAAACAACCCATATGATGTGAATTTACGACTCGACAGTCAGACGATATAAAACTATTTGCAGTATTTTACTTACTGCAAAGTACACGTAATGAGAATTGTTATTAGCGGCGAATCGATATGGGTTGCATTGTGTTGAACACAGTATTGTTTTAATGATCGGACTGCGCAACCTTTACAAGGATAAGTAATATGGAATACGGCTAAAGTGAAATATATGTTGGATCTTTGCCATGGACAGAGGACGTATACACACCGTTACTATCAGCTGAAACAATAAAATATATTACTTGAAAACTGGATTCAATAACAAGTTTATATTCAAGAGCGGAACGAAACCTTCTTTGTGAAATATATTAATTTTCTTAGAAAGACTTAAGTTTGTAGTCTATGCGACCGACTGTATTCCTAAACGTGTATATACATTCGCACAAAAGGTAATGGATTAAGTGGAAATGTTTGTCCTTTACATCGTTATATTTCATTTTCGAAAGGAATCTTGAAGATTATCTTGGAATTTGTGGGAATAAATTGACTGTTTTCAGGACCTCATAAAGGGCCACTCGCATACTTTTGCTGGCAGGATATGTGCTACAGTTGGACCCCGTAATGCCCGAGTATGAGGGCTCCAACAGTTCGCGGTCCACCGGGCCAGCTTTATCATTTCCAAGGACTTCAAGGAGTTCCAGAAGCTCCAGTTTACCGGAAATGCGATATTTCCACCAGGTGGATCAAAGTGTGTCTACACCTCTGAATGAATTATCTGACCAAGGGGACAATGTCTCTACACAAATTCATTTTCCAGTTTCGGAGCCTAAGCCCACAGACAGTGGGCTACAGAACCAGAAGTATATGCTTGACTGTTGTTCGCTTCCAATGTGCTTAGTGACGTTACAGATTGTGGTAGGAATAACAATCATAGTAGTTGCAATAACGATGTTGCTAATGTCACCGTCAATATTAGACAGAGATGCACCATACTGGGCCGGTATTGTGGTAAGTACAACATATTTTCTTGTAGCAAACACAACAGAAATCGACTATCATACGGGTGCGCTGGTTCTAGTTGTCTAAGCATTTTGAATGATTTTTAAAAAGGTCCAGAAAATGTCTCGAAGTTTGGGAAAATTGTGTCATATGTAAAATATATCATTTAAGAGCCCAATTCCTGACTTATTTTTGTTTTGAATTTCCACTTTGTTTTTATTTAAATTTTCTGATTCATCGAACTGACTTGGCTTAGGAAGATCCTAAAATATCTATATAGTTATTACAAACATATAGCTTTGACGATAAAATGGGAACACTCCCTGGAAGAAAGTTTACATGTAGGGGTGGGTAAACTAATATGAAATTTATCGGTAGGAGTGGAAATAATCAAATACTACTCAAAAACTCAATGCTTAAGTTAGGCATGTATGAATACGTTCTTGGTAACCTGTACTACTTTTGGTTTTGTACTGTTTTGTTCTGTACATACGGTTATGTATTGATATACAAAAGAAACATTGATCGACCAATATAATTAGGTTATTACAGAAATTATTAATAAACATTGAGTACTGCAAATTATTTATTCTTAAACACATATAACATGACAAATTATATTGCACCAATGACTAGAATATAGAATTAAGTAAATTTAATGTCCCAAAATTGTACTCCTGATTTATGGAAAGACCTCATGCACATGTATCTGGTCCTTATACATTCGAAGGTGTTTTCTCTGATTTGAATAGAAAATGTTTGGCACGCGGGTGGTTTTAAAAGGCATCAGTTTAATTTCCATCGATTAGTCGATCGTTTAGTTTGGTACGTCCTTCAACCATGCTTCACGTAAGAGCAATTATTTTTTTTATTATGTATGCTATATTCCAATAAAGCGAAATATCATAATATCGAAATATAAGAACAATAAGTTTGTAAGCAAATATCCGCAGTACACTGTTTTTTGGCTTACTTTATATTAGGGATATCTACTCAAATATATGTCCATGGAACCAAGATTCAACACTCTAAACACATCCAATTAAATGTTACAAGAAAATGGGTCTGTATGTCATGCAGCACCTAATCATTTGGATTTGGGTTTGATTAGATTTGAGAAAAGGTTTACTGATGATATTTAAATAGGTTGTTATGTATTTATGATGTGGTGTTCTTAATAAGTCTATCAATTATTCTGAAATACTGCCCAGCAAAGACGATGTTATATCATGATACCATGTGCCCCATCCCTCCTCTTGATATAAGCGGGCAATATTTATTAATAAATATTGGGACATATACATATACGGTGGTAGACACTAGACAATATCTTTTCACACTGCAAAAATTCGTGATTGTTTTTTGTAGGGAACTGAAATAACTTATGTTAATTCTATAGGAAATGATTTATCTTTCGAAAGTGACGCTACTTTTGTGGTCCAAAGGTTGAGTGTCTTAATTGCTTGTATATTTGTATTGAACGTTTTATGAGCCTGTCATAACAGAATTAAACTCGAACTTTCAATATAGATT
>JAODAF010350505.1:0-15219 GCA_027574765.1 Molpadia intermedia
GATTGTCATCCACCTAGGCAGGTTTTACAATCAATCAACATTCCTGCTTTCAGACAGTGATAAAAGAACCATGAAACCACTGTGGTAGATATTTTGAAATCAATAGAATCAATTTAGAACCAAAAAAGAAACATGGTGAGCTTGCTCATAGTGAATATTGTCAAGCTGACATGCAGGTATTTTAATTAACTGTTTACAAGCAAGATAAATCAACAGGAAATTACAGCAGCATTCACTACAGATATTCCAGAATCTCGTAAATAAATTCAAACATGTTCAAACCTTTAAGTCATCAATATATAGGTCAACGTAAACAAGGAATGAAGCTCATTTCCTGATCAACTTCATCTCTAGTCATTCTTTGTGACGCGCTTTAAAGTGTAGAACATGTGTATCATTAAATCATTTAATAAAAAAAATATTGTTGTTGGGGTGAAAGATATTTTGTAATTGAATAATAAGGGCGCTTTCGGCAAGTATACAATCTGAAGTCAACTTTTTGTACATTTTTCAAGCAAGTTGTTAAAAGATTTTGTAAAAATAGTGTATGTCAGTTATTTTGGAAATAAAACTCTTTAACTCCCTAAATAGTTTTGTTAACTTGTAAATCTTAGTTTGTTTGCCAACGACAGCTTTTGAGAAAAAATATCGGGACGTTGTCTTTTTAGGGCCATGTTGAAACGCCGTTTTTTCGTTTTTTTTTAATTTGACTTATTACACATGTATCTTTATTCGTAAATTTTTAAACATTTTTTAGAAACTCAGATGAAACCCTAAATTATTTAGTTTGTATTGATACTGATTTCATTAACTCTTTGTCCCTCTGGCTGAGTTTGTCTTCACGCAGTTGAAAATGTTCTGGTTTAATGTGCTTCATTTTGTTGTCAAGGTAACAAGTGACGTAGTCTAAGACTATCTCGTTGTAATTATGTAGTTCCAGACGGTAAGTATCTATTGCTGCAGGCCAACACTAAAATAAGCTAAAAAGGAATATTAGGCCATTATAAACTTTATAATAGGCTATAAGTAGAATTTTGTGATTTTTGGTTCTTTGCTGTAAGCAACAGTAACCTAGCCTATGCAGTCAGGCCTTCGTGCAGTCCGGTGTGCGTTCGCGTATGCGTGTGCGTGCGCGTGCGTGCGCGTATTCGTGCGCGTGTGCGCGTGTATATGTTTGAGGACATAGACAACAAAGGGAAATGCAATGGAACAAAATGTTCTCGATAGAAATACAAAAGAGAGTTTATTTTCAAGGTTAAGGTTTAATGTTCAAATACAAAGGCAATTTTGAAAGAGTCATCGGGCTGTATGTAAAACCCTGTACGTGCGTGTGTGACGCTTTGTCACGCAATAACTAACGGAGTGACTGATATTTGTCATACTTGCTGTGTAGATGTATTATGGTGAGTACAAGAACCCCATTGTTGGTGCTCACCTCATGCACATTAATGATGTTATGTGGTCAGGTGCCCAATTTTAATTCGCAATAACTCTGTAAGCTGGTAAGCGAAAGACAGATTGTATCCAAACTTGGTATGATGTTGTTAGGTGATATCAGGTATATGATCACATGTGTGAACATTTATTTTAGGCATATTCACGAGGGGTTGGGCTTAACATTATGTTGTAATTGTTAGCAATAAGTACGCAACGTCAGATCGTCTCGAAACCTGGTATGATGTTATTGGAAGACGACATGTACACATTTATGTGTGTGAAATTAGATATTATGCATATTCATGAGAGGGTGGGCTTAACATTATTTTGCAATACTTAACTTAGAAAAACTTCCACTAGACTTCTTCAATTCAACTTTCCGAATTATCTTAATGTGTAGTTTGACGAAAGTTTCTTTAAATCGTTTGGTCGAGAATTATCTGAGATAAGCCAGTTTGCATTGTCAGAACTTATTTGGACTAACTTTTGACATTAACAAGAATTATACCAAACACCCACGAATGCCCCGTGACAAATGCCCCAAGACAGAATCTAACAGCATTGGAACGGGGAGTGAACGAGATGAACTAATCAGTGTAGAAGGTAATTAAATAACACTTGAAATGTTCAATGCAATGTGTTCTTTCGGTTCAATTTTTTGTTGTTGCAAGATCACATATTTGTATAATGTTCAAAGTCAATGTGTAACGTTATCTCCGTTAGACCCTCTTGCCATTACGAATTATTTTATTACATACTTTATTTACCATAACATGACAGACGCTCTTTTGTTAAGAGGAATCTCGTTTGGTCATTTGAACATTACCGCGATGAACTGAATCTAAAGGGTTGAAGGCTGGATATCTATCTGCCTAATACTGTAAAGTGTAAAGCCCTGTTCTGAAGTGCTTTCAAAAATTAATTGCCCATGGGACTAATATAGATGGGTATCTTGACAGCTTCATGTTCACAACTATTAATTGGTCTAAAGCATTCTTGCAAATTATGTGCTCATTAAAACGGTTATTGTGTCTGTCTGAAATAAGAAAACAGTTTTGACTCTTGAAACATTAGGCCTACGTATACCTTCATATCATATGTCATGTGTATCTCGGCTTGAACGACAGGTGTGCTCAGGCAATATAAGACTGTGTAGACAGGAAATAAAACCACAGGACAAAATAAAAGCATTTGTCTGACAAGATATCTCCATGTGAGTGACATATATCATGGTAATATCTTCCTTTTTCAATCTAATTAAATAATAAGTCATTCTCAACTTCCTAGACTTAATACATTAGCTGTAATCCTCCATTCACATTACAACATTAAATGCCACCCATTAGCTTGGGTACATTAGTTAATTAGAGCGCTATGACGTCATAATGGCGTAATTCAAGGTCAATTCCAAGATTATCAGAAACTTTTGTCTGAACTTGTGCTTTGGTAAAAACATTTGCCCGCTGTATAACAATAGTATTGTTCAGACACCTCACTACTTGGATTAAGTACATTTCTTCAAAAAGATATCTTCTGAGCGTGAGCATCTTCAAAGAAGATGAAAAAGATATGTTTAATAAGGCATGTAGATGGCGAAACTTGGTTCTCGATACCATATAATATATATATAATAAAAACTTGTGTATGAGATATTCGCAGAGGCATCCGACGTTTTATAGATTCATGTCCGACAAATCACGATGGCATGTATGTGTGTATTCGTGTGTACGTGTGTGTGTGTGTGTGTGTGATCAGGCTTACTCAATAACGTCAACTCATAATCAGTGTGTAGGTTCCCCATATTAAGTACAGGAACCCTATTGGTTTGGGTAGAGGTCAATTACCAAACCTTGTGATGAGGCCAATTCAGTATTGCCAATTTATACCAAGCACAAGGTCAAATTACAAACAATTTAACAGGCCTCCTACACGTAATGCCTTCAATTTACCTCTTATTTTATGTGTAGGTTGTTTAAATTGAGTAAAAAATCTCATTTGTGTTTGGAAGAGGTCAAAGGTCAGGGTAATCAGGGTTACTAGAAGTAATGCCACTTAGTCTGGTTAAAATGTTTAACAATGAAAGTGATCGTAATTTACTGGTAATCATAATGAGTACACAATTTCTTTTCTTATTTGGTAGTAGTCAACAGTGGTAACACTATAAATATCTAAACATGATAACGTAATAAGCGGTGAATCAAAAACTTCGTTCATATGTGCCTCACATCTTTAGAACCCTGCAAGTAATATATATATATTAGTCACTATAGTTAACACCAATCCATTGTTTCGTATGTAACAAATATTTACCATTTATACAAAGTTTGTAGGCCTACTGCAAGTTTGAAGAATTTACGGCAATGAATCAGAGAACCTTTTTGGTTCAAGTCGATCTCAGGCACTTCCCATGGCATTGATTCTAATATTGGCTCGTGGATAAAAGATATATATCATAGATCAGTTGCCGGAAGAGTAGGTCTATTTAGGCATATATGATATGAAACATAAACATTATATTCAAACCAAGGAAGGATTACGGAAATGGCAATGTGAAATTCCCTAAAGGAAGATAAGTATTTATTACAATTCTCTTGATGAATTTTGTCGTTCTAGTTATATAACGTATGTTTTGATTGATGATTTAAAAGGACTTAATGAGATGGATTCACTATGAAATAATAATATAAACCGACTTTTCAAGTAATTCAACAAACACATGACGATTAGAAAGAACTTTTTAATTTGTAGCGATACATGCATTTTGTTAATTTACTACGTCGAGGTTAGAGGATCAGTTAGAACAGGTCTTGTATCCATTTCATATTTAATTTTGGCTTCCATCAATGAAGAATTATCTCATCATAGGAACGCGGATACAATCGTCACAAGGGAGTCACATACCGTAAAAATGTGCTTTATTATTTATGTGATTCTATTGAGATTCCCTTGTGTACTAAGCAACCGCGACGTTGGAAATGCTTGAAGCAATCACACATATGGCTGATAGATAGGGAATCAGGACACCTATGGCTGATAGATAGGGAATCAGGACACCTATGGCTGATAGATAGGGAATCAGGACACCTATGGCTGATAGGTAGGGAATCAGGACACCTATGGCTGATAGGTAGGGAATCAGGACACCTATGGCTGATAGATAGGGAATTAGGAAAGATCTGCTTAATTAGTTTTAAAAATTAGGCGAAATTTTTTTCCTACCTACATACACCAATGTTGCTCACACTGGTTATTGTGTGTAGTGGCCTATTTGAGGTGTTTAGACATTTTAGGTTGTCACTTAAGGTTCATATGCAGTAATTGTTAAAACACATTGAAACATCTCCAATCAAGAAAGCAAGTCTGTTGGAGAAATATTGGCGTTTACACGCTCAACAGCGCATGTTAACGTTGGAGATTGGGACATGTCACATGTTCCGTTGTTACAATATTCAATACAAATTAAAATGTAGATTCTGATTAGGACTTGGATTCGTCTAAACTCGGACGTAGACGCGGACCCTTAGTCTATTGGTTTCGGAACCACTGGACTCAGACTTTCTAAAGAACGGCCGGTTATTCTAAGAAAGCCCTGTGTAAAAAACACGCTCTACTCTACTTTTCGGATGCCGAAAAAGGCGAAATTCACAACAGTATCTACAGTAGCTTCACGTTGTACCTAGTACTAACTACTAAGTATTCATAAAATATATCCATGTACAGAACCATATGGCTTTTCTTCAACACTTACAGTACATGGTAATTTGAAACACCTTTGAATCACAAGAAGGTTAATGTTTACTAAAACACTCACGCGTTCTTTGTAAAGATTTAATATCTGTCATTCATTCTTACCACCTTAAATCAAATTAATACCATTCTCCCAGGGAATTTCTCGATATCGGATATTCTTGGGGTATATATGTATCATATGATGGCGACACACTCATGGTAAATAAAACGTCTTTGCTTTACTTGGTCTGGTCTTATTTTCAGCGCCTGGTATTTATATAGGCCTATTATTAATATTCCTCAATAATAATTTGGTATAATACCACATAATAATGGTTGTTTAATTTCTATGTTTTAGGTTTAACGATCAGTTATTTTTGTGTTTCGATCCTTATTATTTGATTACATCCTTTCTGCGGCCTGATCAGTGTTAATGAGTACCGTGCGACATTACTTTCGTCATGTTCCTCAAACTGCACAGTGCCATTTCCGTGAAATCCTGGATATCCAGATTATTGGAAAGTATTTAGTCAATGTACGCATCACGGTGACAGCATTAGTCGAATGCAAATAAGTGTTAATAGATTACTATTAATCAAGGTGTCAATTGGAGAATATCTTTCTGCACGGGGATTTAAGGGTGCTACACAATATTTATTCAGGAGGGTAATTTTAGGAAACACGGATCGTATGTCTATCATATCTAAAATATAATTTTTTATCTCGAGCTGATGTATAGTTGGTGACATTTACTTATTGTGGTTACTCAAAAAAACAAAAAGGGAAATTCGATCTGCAAGACACTAAGCCTTTTATTCATCGTGAACCTTGGTCCTAATATATGAGACCTTTGACAATCATATGATGCATATCATAGGGCCACTAGATTCCACAAGGAAGATCAAGGGGATGTTTTGATGGAAGAAATATATTTTGTGGAGAAAAAGAAACTCCAAAAGAATAAGCGTTTTGAGTGCTATTTATTTCCTGATTAATACGCCGCATAAGGTGTGTCTAAATCTCGAGTTGACCACGATTATTTTTCTCCAAAAAGAAATATATTCGTGCACTTTGTGTATTCGTGAGCTGACAGCAGTACTTTGCGACACTGGGCATGAGTCTTGAACTATTCCTCATAGTGTCCTGCTTACTGTCGTAATGTTGTATTTTCCGCCTCTCTCTGCCTCGTGTCGTGTCTTTTGTGTCCATATCAGTAGGACAGCCCGTTTGGGAGGCTCTACTATAAAGGGTGGGTCATTGTCGAAATATATTTCGTTTGGCGATGTAGTTCGGGTGTTTTGATCCTGCTTGTTTTTATTTTTATTTTTTAAGTGACTGTGATTTCTCGGCATGTGGGCGGGCCATGTCGCTTGATTACTACGATAAATGCAGAGTCTGCGATAAAAGTTAAGCTCAATTTCGGCAAACCGTGACATATTCTCCTGTAAACGTAACCGTAGACGATGATGCGAATGTACCGGTATAGCCTAAAGTAGGACATAAGTACGCAAGAGGTCTTACCATATTGATGTTTAATACCAAATAACTTTACTCATACCTAAGTTAGCCTAGGCTAAATCTGATATTTTTTTTTCTATATCCTTGAACTAACATAAGGTTCCCTTTGATTAATTTATTTCTGATATGCGTCTAACCAGCAGCCTATGAATTTATTAAGATTTGAAAGTATTTAAATCTTTGAAAGTAATATAATTATAAATAATGGGCTACTTTAAATGGTCTATAATAGTTCATCGTTGTACCTATTTATTTGCCCTTTTGCCCATCTCCATGCGGGTAATTCAAACCCCATTCTCTTAACCTGAGTCTCACAAAGTACGGTACTTCAGTAATAGCCGGGTATGTATGCAATCTGGGACAGACGCTTTTGACAATGCAGTTGGAATTACCCATTCATTAGTACAGTATCAGGTATAAGTTCTGTTAATATTATGTTCGTGTCTTGTTACTCTGAAGTACCGTCAATCTTAACGTATGTATTATAATTATATTGATTCGTTCCCATAGAACACACTTATCGTTAATTGATTGCGACTTATAGACCACTTCTCATTAATGTAATCCTTTAGTTGAAGAAACCGCATTTTATATGCAATATACCGTATTTGATTTAGCGAAAACCTGTTTGCAAATCATTATTTTCACTGCATAGCAGCGTCGTTGACTCGGTCTACTTCCTTGATTTGTATGGCATATATGCAAGTTTATTTCTTGTGAAGGTGAACGTGAATTTGCCATAAAACTATATTTAATGTTTAATTTCCAAGAGCTATCATTACAAATATAACGGTATTTGGTTTTAGGGAAAGTATTTGTGTTAAGAGATACCTTCTATACATTGAAGTTACACACTAAATTGACCATTTCATATCTTGGTCCAACGTGTAATATGTTACAAAGTACCCATGATATTGTTAAGCCTCATACGTTTACCTATATATCTATACATCTAACGCAGTCACCATGATGGTTGTTTGCACTATCCGAAACTCATTTGACCTTCCTTGGAATCAGAAATGCCCGCTGATTGCAAAAACATTATCCCAGAGTGTGGGGACCGTTAGGGCCGATTAATATTGCAGCTAATTGTGGTATGTTCTCTTAGGTGGTATTCGGGAGAATGATACTTTTGGGTATAGCTGTTTCGGGGTATTTGTCTGGCCTTTATTAAAACTATTTTCTAGAGGGAACGTGTATGTTTTTAATCTAGTATAGCTTCGATCTAACTTATGTTGGAAGAGTGCATTGTTTAGCCAACACTCCCAAGAGAGCAGAAGACATGGAAATAAATCCCCGGTGTGAATGAATGTATTACTTGTTCTACGTATAGGGTATAAACACTTCGTCAGTGAAATTCAGAGTTGAGAGCGCACGTGTTACAAAACTGCAAAATACGTAATGTGCGTATGTGCAGATAACAATGAAACAATAGTTGTTGTGACGTTACAGACGCCGGACTAAATTAAAATGAAATGCTATCGAAAGTGTATATATAGTACACGAGGTACTTTTCCGTAATAAATAAAAGGCCAAATTAGACGATCATAGGAGAGTAATTGCTAAAGTCGTCTGGAAATTTAAGTTAAGCTCATCTGGGATTAAAGTGCCCAAGTTAAATGTCAACTTCGGCACTTAATAATCTTTGGTAATCTGTAGGGGTTGACAGTGGTAAAAAATTGCCGATATTACTGTGAGAAGGGATATTGAAATATGCGGCTACAGGGAGACCATGGGAATTGTACCCGATGGACATTAATGTAGGTGGTTCTATCAGCTAACCCGCCCTTAGTTTTACAACATACAATATTTACAAACAATGACGTAAATAATATTGGTTGATATTCCCAAGATAACATTTATGTCGTAAGTTTTCGTTGCCTATAAAATAGTATTGTATGGATAGAATATGTAAAATGACAACTTGATAACTACCTTCGATTTAATGTATTTGCACTTATCTGATAATTCGGGTTACAAGATTGCAAGTCATCATCTGCATTGTACCCAAGGGTAACTCTTCGACGATGTATATTAACGTGAGGGCATTGATGTTAGGCAATGTATGGATCATATAACATGTGGCAATTACCCTAATAGTACAATAAAGCAACGACAGTCTTTAACAGGCTGCAGCTTTATTACAAAATCAAAATGATGCAAATATGTGAATACGAGAAGATTCTTTTAAACCAATAATCAAAAGAGCACCGACCTAAATCCGGTCTATTTGAATTATCGATTGTCATCCACCTAGGCAGGTTTTACAATCAATCAACATTCCTGCTTTCAGACAGTTATTGGAGTTGCAGAAGATAAGATTCAGTGATAAAAGATCTATGAATCTGCTGTGATAGATATTTTTAAATCAATAATATCAATTTAAAACCAAAAAAGAACCACATTTTACAATTTCCCTTTATTTTACACAAAGATAAACTTATTTAAAAATGAACATGACCGAGTTTAAAGCAAGGTACCCTAGAATGCTGGTATCATGTACTTTGAATTATTTACTCTTTGCAGCTTCAGTTAGTCTTATTCCCCAAGCCGCATTTAAAGTTTGGATTTAAAATGACCATTATCGATTCATGTTAATGGCCAGAATCGTGTGATTAGAAGATCGGCTAGTGTGTCTCAGGTCAAATGGCTTTGAGCTTTGATTTTCCCTGGCCAGAATTGAACCAGCCATTGAACGTGCGTAAATAGTGATAAATCGACCTGTGATTGTCACCGTCAGGATCGAGGTCAAAGAGAAGTTTGTTTATGAGTTTTATACCAAAATGATCCTGATATAAAGTAAATCACTTTTAATTTTATACAATTCCAGTAAACTAAGAAAATTTGGTGAAGATTTATTACAAATTAATTCAGAGAAACTTTGTTTTGAGGGGCGTACTTGAATTCTTCATGTAACCAAGAAACAATAATGGCTCAAAGTACAGTTTTAATGACCATTTAAATATATAAGTATTATGCCAACTTCATATTGCCAATTTTCTGTTGCTTTGTTATTGATATAAAATATCTATCAGTTACATCTTATTACTTTATTTTGCAGTTTACACAATTGTTTACACAAAGTGTCACAAATTCTACTTGCTTTAACTTGCATAAATATCAATTTAAATACATTAGTAACCAATTTAACGATTTAGCATAATGATATATTTATGCACACATTTTTTCCAAAATACATATTTAAAGTAAATGTACTACAATGAATATGATCACTCATTCACTCTTAAAGAAACCGATATCAGTTGTTTATTTCATAAGAGTATAGTAATATTAATAAATTTTATGGTTGTATCTAAGAAATTGAAGACTTCATAATTTTCAATAAAGAGATCATGTTTGCAACATTGTAAAGCATAGATTTATCCAGAAATTTACCTAAATCCTAAAAATTGGGTGTGTATGTTGGTAAACTGGGTGTGCAAAAATGGCTGCACACCATGCTGCCTCAATCACTGATTGTAAGTACTATAGTATATGTTGAATTATTACATTGATACAATAGCATACATTACTTAAATATACAGTTTCAAACAAACGATTCCCTCTCCACCCACAAACGTGATACATGATTTGTGAATTTGTTATTCATGTCTAGATAAATATCATTGGGCCTAGGCCCTCAAATTGTGGTTGTCACATTTCTTTGATTAAATCTCTTTCTGAAATATGGTATTTCTAACATTCTCTTGTTTCTGAAATACAATTTTTGTGTAAACTTTGAATTAAATGCACAAAGACGGCTATTGCAATTCCTTTTTGGGGGATTTATAATTTATTTACCATTGAAATATGGATTGGCACATCCTGTTTGTTATATTCTATAGCACAAATCATTTTATATAAGACAATCCACCTACTTTACTTCAATTATTTAAAGGTACTGTACTACTATACGTAGCACCATTGGCAATACTTCACATTTCAGTTGTAGTTCCCTACATAAGTCAGTCATTGGCATCCAACATGGAATATTAAGTCTCTCTAATCTGTGTCTATGAACAACAAACAACAATAGTTTCTAATTTGCTTACTGCGTGTCGAAGATGTGACTTTGGCTACGCGGGATCATACCTTTATAGACAAACTAAATTGCCATTAACAACTTTCTTTGCCATTTACACCAAACTTTTATTTATTCATTTCAAAATATAAATTCATGAAAAGGTATTATCTAAATATTAACGTTATATTTGTCATTACTATTATTAATGTTAACAAAACTTACCAAATTTCTGAAGAAGAGAAAATTTCATTTGTTAAGGTAATGTAAAACATTCTTGCATTCATTGTTAAACTTCAAGGGGGTGTTTGAAGGTTTTCATAAATAGTGAATCCTTGCAGTGTTTAATTTGTTAAATTAATTCAAATGTTTTAACATATTATTAAATTTCACAATCATTACATTACTATGAAACTTCATGGATAGTTTATGGTTATTCATTTTCAAAAATAGTTAATTGTTGCAATGTGTAGTTTGTTAAGGTAATTCAAACATATTTCACTTCAAGGGTTTCACGATCATTAATTTCAATTCACAATTTAATTCACAATCAAGTAATTGCATATATTTTAAAGAACAAAGATTTCACTATTGAAATAAGTTATTAAGATAATCCACATGTTTTTGCATATAACATTATTAAACTATTAACATACAAGGGGATTTCCCATTACAAATTTTCAAAAGGATTAAAAAGATACTTGGTTTGTGTAAGTTTTTGAGATAATTGAAACTTTTTTGTTTAATTAACTTCACAATTATTAATTTTCAAAAGGGTTAAAAGCCCTTGCAGTGTTTAAGTTGTTTAGAAATTCTTTAAAAAGTCTTCTTTGTTTGAATATATTATTAAATGGCAAAGGGTTTCACAATATAATTAATTTTCAAAAGGAGTGAAAATCCTTGCAGCGTTTAAGATAATTTAATTTTGGGGCATATCTTTAAGATTTTTAAATTAGATAAGATTATTAAAGAACCGTAGGTTTCATGATATTTAATTTTAAAAAGGAATAGAAATCCTTGCAGAGTGGCTAAAATAATTAAAACATTTTTGCATTTAACCTTAAACTATTAACATACATGGGTGTTTCAAAGTTTTCAAAAGGAGTGAAACTTGCAGTGAGTATTAAAATAATTAGATAGCTGTAACATTTCTTCATAAGGAGTGAAATTCCTTGCAGTTCAGATATTAAATATTAAATCTTGTTTGCATGCATTTTTCAAAATTTAAAATCAGTGATTGAAATTATTAACCTGCAAAACAATTCAATTCTAAATTATTTAAAGGATTAAAATTCCTTGGGGTGTTAAACTGTCAAAACCAGGAAAACATTTTGCATGCATTTTTCAAATTTTATAGTTAGTTCTTGATGGTTGTGATAAATTGTTTTATGTGTCTCAAAGGAGTTAAAATCCTTGCAGTGCATTTTTTTATGTGAAATTGTGATACAAAATATGGATAAAATAAATCTATCTTTATGGATTATAAGGATTAAAATCCCTTGCAGTGATTTGAGTCTTGCTGGTATTGCTGGTAATTTTTTTCAGAATTTTAAGGATAAGTTTATTATAAAATCATGTTGTTTTTTCAAAGGAGTGAAAATCCTTGCAGTGTATAATAAGTCTTATTTTGATTAAAACAAATTATAGGTATCTACATAGTTTTAGTGAAATTGTTCTTTAAGTTATGCAGGGATGCCAAGTGGTCTGCTTTAGGAGGAACGTTCCACTTTTACAAGCAAATGTTGTTTAGCCTAACATATAAAGTATATGAGCAAAATTTAGCCTAAGCATTAAATTTGAAGATGTTCTGTTTTGGGGTTATAATTGCTTGGTATCTCTGGTTAATGTGGTTATGGATAAAATAAATCCACATTTAAGTTGTTTTTTTAAGGAGTGAAAATCCTATTCATTTTAATAATTCAAACATCTCTGCATGAATTTCACTATTTCTCAACTAAATTGATGCATCAAAATATTTGCTGAAAGTGGGGAACTTTTTAGTTAAAACAAGTGAAAAATCTGTGCAGTGGGTAAGTTGCTTTTTGGTATCATTAGTCTATTTACAGTTTATCATGCATGAAGTAGTCAACTCATAATATTCATTATTCTATATATATTTTTGTGGCCATGTGTTGTGAATTTAAAAACTCAACAACTTATAGGCTGTATATGTACCTCATGTTATCCCGGGATCTTTAAAGGGATGACATTTAAACCAAACTTCCCAGAATCATGACATGTTTTCATTTCATACTGCAGCCGGATTACAGCGTTTATTTAATCATGGACCATAAAACCAAGGAACCATCTGATCCTGTGTTTGCCTAGGAGCTAGGTCAGTCTCACTTTGTTTATTGAACTATTGGTCACTGTCGTTGAGGCATCTAGGGGCCAGTAGTGTTAACTATGTACAAAACCTTTCACACTTAAGAATTTGAAGCACTAGTAATACACATGGAGTATTTTTCCAAAATTGGAAGAAATATTTTCCGTCAGCAGTTACTGTTTAGCTTGTTATTAAGGAAATGCAGCTATACCCAAAGGAGACTGAAGGAAGCAAATATTATTTACAAAGAAACCCCACCAAGTTTGAGATGTTAGTTAACCTCTGGTTCTGGGAGGTCTGGTTTTGATAGTATCCCTAATCCTACAATTCACTCTGGGGTTTTGCTGCTCTGGTCTTGACAAAGTGAAAAACTTAATGCCATGCTATACTGAGATCAGCTTACTCTGGTGCATTTACACTAGATCAAGGGCGGATCTCTTCATTTGGATCAGTTCCAAGTGATTAGTCTCAAGTTATGCCAATTACAACAGATTGAAGGATCCTCAATCCACCTCGCCTAGTAGGATTGAAAAATCCAACTTATCGTAATATCCGATCCATCTATAAAATTGGTAAACCAGGGTATGTATTCCTCCGAGTAAGGGAGAACAGCATTTTATTTTCTCAAAAGGAATAAAATTCCTTACTTTTGATTCATTTCATTTAAAATGCTTTCAAGATGTGCTTAATTATTGTTTTTTTTGTAAATGGACTAAACCAGAGGAGACGATTGTTTAGTCATATGCGCAATACCTCAAGATAGAAAATACAGTATATGACATTGTCACGGTGCTTAAACATGCGATAGCAAGTGGTCCTTGGTGGGGAACGACAACATCAATATTTTCTTGTATTACCCGAACCAGCCTATAAATGCAATAAGGTGGCAATTTAACCTCACCCTTTCGTAACCAACAGTCGGAATTGAATATCTTGATAGTCAAGATTTCTAGGGTGAAATTATAGAATTTAAAGAGATGGAATTGGCCACAGCCCGACTAGGACCAAAAATCATCTTGTCTAAAACTCAATCGTTTCCTTCTGGATTCTGTTCATTTTGCTGTGGCGTTTTAGTGATTTTTGCGTGTTTTTATTTCAGACGAAAAACATCTGACTTAATGGTTTAGATCATTATGTCCCTGAAAAGGATATGGTTGTATTAAAGTATCATCTGTAAATATTTACCAGTAATTGGGTGACTTAAGTTGGTCTAAAAATCCAGACAGGAAATGACAGGGTATGGGGATGTCAAAACATCCAACATAGGCCTTTGTGGATGTCAAAACATCCATGTTAAAATACAAAGAGTTTGTGTTAGCATGTTACATTTGTTAATATTGTGCTGGGGTTGTTCATGAACAATAGTTCTGGCTTACAGTACAGGGGAGTATTTTGCAACCTTCCCTATGGGGTGGGGGTTCAGGAGTGGGAATGGTGTCAGTGAGGAAGGACAGGGTTACACAAATGCATACTCTCTCTGTATTTTCTGTCCTAGATGATGGAAGAAGTTTTTTCAACCTTTTGATGGTATTATAATTTACAGTGGAGGGTTGCTTTTTAGGAATTGGGGTGATTGGAAATTTGTGACCCAACCTTGACAGAATGTTGAGGCTCAATCATGTTACAGGGACAGCTAGGCCATGTTTGGTTCTGAAGGGGGGAACTAGGGTACAAAGGGTGCCATATATATGAATAACTGGTTTGGACAATATTTTTTTAATTTATAGAAAGGTATTAAAACAAAGATCTTGCAAATAAATGGAGAAAATAACAATTATATACAGCAGGGGAATTTAAGTCTCCAGACATACAGTATATATCACGCAATGGTATTATTTTCAAAATGAGTAATATTTCATTTATTATTTGTCTCCTAACTGTCCTTTCAGTGTTGCAAGGAATGCAGGATTTTTTGTACCATTCTGACATGAAGGGAGTGGGGCTTGTCCCATTTTCAATTTGATAGAGGACTGTATATCATATGCACCTTGAATACTATGTGTGCTTATTGTAAAGGTGCCTGTTATTTATTATTGGTACCTGTATTGCTTTTAGTACAATGTTTCAATATTGCCTGGAATGTTTTAGAGAGATCATGTCAGTTAATTGTCATTAGACATTTCCAGTCAGTCTTGTCAGTTTTTAGCTCCCATAGTGCTAATTGGGTCAGGGGGTTTCTTGTCAAAGT
>JAODAF010351616.1:0-15219 GCA_027574765.1 Molpadia intermedia
GCAATGCAACTGTATAACCGCATGTTGAGTTACGATTTTCTGACTTTGCTAGGATTTTGGAACAAAGTACTCATTCGCATTGACCGTATTCAAAAGAGGCTGCAACCTTCCTAGCATGAACTTCCATGATGCTGCCCTGGATTTAAAAGCCCTCCGAGATCATTCTGATGATGAAAGAGAAGTGTTGGTCAGTGAGTCACTCGAAGAACGACTCGGTCTCTGTCAAGAATGGAATATTGAAGTTGAAAGACGTCAGAAACGAAAGAAACGAATGGCTGATGAGAACTCGAGAGACGCTGGGTTAACAGCCAAGGAGGAAATGGAAAGAGTCACGGTCATGAAGGGAACACTCGACCGTCTTCACAGAAAAACGGACGAAAGGTTCGCTCGTTTGCACGACACTGATGGCAAGTTTGGGTTCCTTCTCGATGGCACGGGACTGTGTTACGGCGCCGACAGTGACGACCTAAAGAAGAAGTGCGAACATTTGTGCGAATTTTACAGCTCTGATGTTGATGGACAGCAGCTATATGAAGACATTTTGGATTGCAGAATGGTGCTTTGAGCACACAAATTTGCATCAGTGAAAGCAAGGAAGATGCATTTTTTTTGTAGTGCCATAATTTTTAATTAAAGGTTTAACAAGCTTGACTTGTTGTATTTTTTAGTTGAAGTTATCTAAAAGATGGATCTCATATGTTTGGACGGGCGCAATTTCAGTGCTTGGTGGCACTCCGCTTAGATAGTTTAATAAACACATCTCACCCCTTACCTAGCCTGGCTACGTGCCTGCTTATATTTCGACACTTCTACACCTCAAAACCCGCCCATGTTCTAGTGCAAAACTCGGATTTACGTGTAATGAAGATACACTTTAAAAAGGTCACAGCCCAAGGTTAAGGACAAAAGGACACTTGATGTAAACTGAGTTGTAGTACACAAAAATGTCCAATTAGGGATTAAATTGGAAATTTGACGATGAGATCAGCAACTCCATGGATTGCCATCATGTTAATTATTTGGTTGTGTTTCTCTGAATTATACACGAAACCAAACCCGCCTCACCCGCCTCCCCCCCCCCCCCTCACTGCTTGTTATTGAACGGATACTGGAACGGCACGACAGGAGCACGGTGGGTTCCTGTTAGCTAACGTAATTGCAAGTTAATCGTAACTTTGCAAAAATTATTACTGGACACATAAATTAAAGTGATGCCAAAAGGCATCCCTTTAAAAGAGAGAGAGGGGTATACTTTAGATCTTAATTTGATATTGCTTCCTAAAGGTCACCCCTTCTAGCTGGCTACGCGTCTGTGCTGACCGCACAATCCTTGATGTCTAGCTCTGAAAGGAAATGGCGGGAACTTGGCTTTACTTGGAAGGGGAAATCGATTCTGTGATCACACGGTGACTGTGTCATACATTTAGACATATGGCGGGAATCTCGTACTGTTTCAAACTAATTACTCTCTACTACTTTATTGCCATTCACGTGTAGATATCGGTATATCTAGCTCTAGTGTAGCTATATACACATATGCGTGAGTTTAGTTTGTCAATGCCATGACGTCTCTGCATTGCCGCGTGGTGGTCTGACATGCGGATGTGTGTGCAGATAATAACCTAATAGAATATAATACCGAATAAACGCTTATGTGCTGATAATACGTTCTTATTATACTACACAATGCGTATTGCCCATCATGGCGTATTTTCAACGCTTAATCACGTAGTATATAGTTTAAATCAATAAACATTTTCTAGATATTACTTTGTCAACAAATTTTTGCAAAATAAATCGAGTCTCAAGTATTTGAGGGCAAGTCAAGTTTAAAGTCGAGTCACAAATCTTTTGAAGGAGGCCCAAACTATGCTTATAATTTGTCAATATTATATCATTGACTCATCCGGAAGAATCACTAAATAGTTAATATCTACTGACATTGAAATTGTCGTAAAATTGTTTGCGAAACTATAGAGTGTCCTCGTTACTTCATACGTGAAGCCGCTTTATCAACCATTATTAATTGTTTTGTATCATAATTAGAACTATATACAACCTTGGTGGTAGAAACTGTTTCTACTAGATGTTTTGCTAAATCAGCTTATTGAATAAATAATCACATTAATGTTTCTTTTCAAAGTGTCATAGAGAACATAATCTAAAAACTCTGTTCTCTTTTGTCTCGATCATAGTTGAAGTGGGTGTAAACACGGTACATGCTCTTGTAATTGAAATATCAAGCTCATTAATATTTACGATTGGGTGCGGCTTAATAGCTTATCACAGTAAATCAACAAATGACATATTGGATCTACGCCATAAATAAAATTTAGTGTCAATATAATGATATTGTAACGTCAGGAACCCACGTCTAGTTCCAGGGATATGTCGCGGACACAGAAGTAAGTTAAAATGCGCACGAGAAAATAATAAACATAACAAGAAAGAGAAAAACAACAAGTATGTTACAGGTATCTGATATTATAATTACCGAATATAATCTCCGAATTATTCTACATATCGGTATGTTACCGATTAAAATCAAGTTTAATTACAGTTAATCAAGACATATTACAGCAGATTGGTCAGTATTGGATCAATAAGCAAAGGCGATCCCTTCAAAAAATATGTAATGTAAACAAGACCTCCGTACGTCAACTGAAATATCACAAAAGTAGTCTCGCACTCCACAGAGAGAATTACCACAAACGTATGTATAATGTCAATATGGCCTATATCACAAATTATTATCTCGAACAATAATTGTTAATAGCTGTAGTGGTGGAGCCAGAAATCGTAAATGGGCGCAACGAGTGAAGGATAACTGACGGTCACGCGTTGCGACTATGTTACCGTTGATAAACAATGATGGTCCAAATTAAAAATCCCCGCGTATTCGATCAATGATCGAAACTGATGCAACACAGACACCTACATATGAACAGTAAGCAGACTAGCTTACTTACAACGCAATCTAACTATAAATCTGGCCGGCCATCCGGGATCAAGTTTCACAATCGTCATGGCAATTGATGGACCACTTAATCATTCAATTAGCGTTTTTAACGTGTTTTTCAGGGTGTCGTCAGCTGACGTCAGTCAAACTAGACTAGTATTAGATATTACTGCAATGATTGTTGTATTTATACCATAACTTAGTCTCGAAAGTTTATCATCACGTGTTCTAAAGAACACTACACTCTAAAAACATCTTGGTTTGTAACCAAGAAAATGTCAAATTAACCAGGAACGCGATTACGGAATATGAATATCCAAATGGTTAGGTTACGTTATCATACGTGTAAATATTACTCTTTAAATGATCGAACATGAATTCGCATTTCATTTATAGACAGATAATAATAAGTACTTAAGACAAGATTACAAGGATCAAAGAATAACTACTTCAACAAGGATAAGAGTTCGAATTCAAATAATTGGAAACCTAATCAGACTGAACAAGACAGAATAGTAAATAATTCCTTCATGCAAAACCATTCCCTTGGTAGAAATCATGATGATTAATAGTCCTAAACCATCCACTTAACCTCACTTTTGCCAATATATTTTCTGCATTATTAGAAGCTTTACGTTGTTCAATAATGATAAAATATATGTCTTGACGGATAAGTGACGAGATCACACCTATGTCGACCAAATAATATGAAGGTTATAACACATGTCCCTAGTTATAGTTAATGTAGATAGCTACATATATGGTAATACAATTGGTAGTGTATAGATAACGAAAGTATTGACGCGGTAAACCGTGCACGTTTCAACTTTGCATTTCAATCAACTAATCGGTTTAATACCCACATCTTGGGTGTTCGCTTATATTTTATGGAACATATTAGTGCACCATCTAGCAGAATCGCAACATTTTAAGTTATATTCTAAATTATGCACAGTGAAATTGACATGCTGTTTGCATTAGTAAAATAGCCAAAAGTATTTTGTAAAATAATTTCTTTACTTCCACATATATTTTGTATTCAGCAAAAAATCGTGTTAACTAATATCAATGGAGAGGTCAACAAATTTTCTAAATAATGACCATTTAGATTAGTGAATTTTAGAAAATATATATAAGCTATATGTTCCCTCGATGTTTAATTTTCGTTGCAATTTTTCGAAGGCATCACTCTGTTCAAAGCATATGCAAATTGATATTGTTTCCAGTTGAAATTAATTTCACTCGGTAGAACATTGTCTTTTCATCTGGTCACTCAATCAGTTGTGGTGGGTAATTTTAATTTTTCCATTCTGCTCGATGATATTGATTAGTTGGATAAACTTCAAGATAAAGTATATTATTCTGGATCTGTTGGTTTTACTTTCGCGTACTCACACGTCCAAACACTTGTTGTTATTATTTACAACGTCATTGTTATGTTTGTTTACATATCTATGTATAGATAGTTTTCTAAAGTGTGGCATGTCTGTCAATCGTGAGAATTTGTAAAATATATTGATAACAAATGCGCCGTCACATTGCTAATTACTGCATGATGCATGTGAACATTTAATATTTCGAACTGTTAGTCGAAATTGACAAATTGAGCCAAATATATGAGATTAATGTAATGTTAATATAAACATTTATGGTTGTCATTTATGATACAAAATTCTGAAACTAGATGAAAAAGCATACTTAATTAACATTACACACAAACATAGATTATTGTAATATATGTACCTATAATGTAAATCAGTTAAATTTTTCCTTAATATTTTCTTAAAATATGAAACAGTAGAGATTATAATAACGATATATTCCTGTTGAACTATATTTTAATGGTGTAATATCATTTATAAAATACAAACGCCATACGTAGATTTGTTCAGGTCCGCATCACAAAACACAAATTTATTTTGGTGTTTTTTAGTGTTTCCAAACAAAAACATGATTTTCATCATTTGAAATTAATTTACTGAGCAGTGTAAAGTAGTTTTATGGACCACATTATACTTCATATTGTCTGGAACTGGGTAATATCTTTAACAACCTTGATTATTATCTTTCGGGTATGAATGCATTGTTCTCATTTTAGATGTTGACGTAAATGTCGGAATTATCGAGTTGCTTTAAGATTGCTTGAAGGCAGACCTCGTACTGTTCCTATAAGCGAAGACAGAAAAATGAATTTTGCAATTATATACGTTCCTTGAATGTTAACATGTTGTTCGAACTGCACTTATATACCAAATTGCTCTGAAAATATAGTTTTTACAGATAGCTTTACTTGATAAATTATAAATTTAATCGAAAACTGTTGAATACCTAATTGCTTTGTTTTTCAAGTTACGTAAAATACATTTATCGATGCACGCTAAGATTTGCTACTAAAGATCAATACTAGTCATTAGAACAAATGAGTATCTATATTAGTGCACTCACCATAGTTCCAACCATCTCAGGTCTTCTCTCACGTAATCCTCTTACCACAGTAAACAAGTCAACGACTCCTTCATCTCTCATCCTCTGACAACAGTTATACACCGCCATAAATATACCGCACTCACTCACACCGTCTCTAATAAGACAAAACACATATTTGCAATAATAATTTAGAGCTTTTAGTTAAAGCTTGCTTTACAAACGTTCGAAGGTTTCATGATAAAATGGTTGTTAACAATTCCTCATATCACCTAATATCACCCGTTAGTTTCATTTTTATTTTTATAATAACATGGTTTTAGCATCATTACAAACGATCGAAGGTTTCATGATAAAATGGTTGTTAACAATTCCTCATATCACCTAATATCCCCCGTCAGTTTTATTTTCATTTTTATAATAAATAACATGGTTTTAGCATCATCACAAAATGAAACCGAAACAGTTCTTTCTTATATGACTTATGCATAGTGTCATATATTTAGAGTTGAGCACAAAAAATGCACTTAATTTATTATGCCATTTCAGAGTCCAATTCCTCGACTTTCCTCAAGCATACACTATCGAGCGGTAGTATTACTACTCTACCTGATGTACTAAGCAGTTACATTACATCACCCATAACTTAACTTTCAAATCGTTATCAATAACTAACAATTCCGGTCTATATCCCACTTTTTATTAAATATAAAATAACTATCCATAATATTTCAGCGACTCCACTCCCCAACTTTTTTGAAATTAAGGCCGCTAGAACCCAACACTATGAAATATATTTTAATGTTCTCATGAACCCTGATATGGGGTAATTCAAGGGCGTTTTGAGTTTTAAATGAATCTAATGTTGAAAGCAAACGTACAAACACTGAACGGCGATCCGTTTCTTTCCACTTTGCTGATGACTGGTTTGTACTTTATCAACAAGAAAGACAAGAGCTGATGGGTTTCGTCCATCTGAGGCAGTGATGCTAAAATGTGCAATAGATCGGCGCTGCAAGAACGACAATTTAGTAAAATAGAACTGTGAAAATTTTCAACAGCAGAATGAAGTCAGTTTTACATACGGGGTCAAGTATTCACATTGTTGTTTTGTTAGTATGGCAATGTCATCTTTCCCCTTGCACAATGGATGCGTGAAAGCGGAATACGTTTCATAATTTGATTAAAATATTAATATATTGTCGTGTAATAAAAAAAAAAATATTTATATTCTGCGCGATATCAATTGGTTTCGTTCATGTTTCTTCAGATACATGGAAATAAACTTGAACAAGTCTAACACTATAGCCTATGATAATATAATGATATAAACCCGTCGCACACTTCGTATATTGTTTTTAATGATATATAGCAGTAATGATGAACAGTTTTGGTGGCGCTGTAAGAAAATATATATTATTATATAACTTTGCTCGTATATCTCACATTTATCATTTGCTTATATCAAAATGATTGCAATGTTAAAAGGTTATTTCACTTAAATGGCTTTAAAACCAATTTGATAGATGATATCAAATCAAAGACTTTTCCAGTACTGATCTAAGTTTTTTTAAGTAATAATTATGGTAAATCTTTTATTCCTGTGAATATTTACAAGACAGCATAATCCTTCAAATTCAGCACTACGGAACTTCTGGTAAAACAAAAATATTTCTGCTAAATAGAATGACTGATGTCAAAATGACTGATGTCAAAATGACTGATGTCAAAATGATAAATTGTACTGTGATAGTATATAAGGTCATGATATATTTGGCTTACTGTGCGTACCTTCTCCTTATGATAGGTTTCCTTGGTCATATCCAATGTAAGATATTTTTCCTGTACACTACCATTTGTTGTTTTGCCAGTAACACTGATCTTGAATGGCCCATGTTGCACCGGTTCATTTAAAGGTAAGTAATCTCCACATGTCTATTAATTAACAAAATCATTTTACACATTTAATTGAAGATAAACATATTCATAAGCCTTACGTTAACAGACTATACATCACTCAAAATCGAATTAGAAATTTATTATAAGAATAGTCTGCCTAAGATATTTATCTAGATATTACCTCATTTTCATCTGTTGTGAACGTAACAATGGTAGAGCATTCATAATCATACACCATCCGCCAGAAATCCACAACCGTATTAGGAAGGGGTATTTGAGTGGAAAGGAATGCATCTTTCGTCACAATTTGCTGAGATAAATAGAATGTATAGAAAAAAAATTATACGGTAAGTGTATATGTAAGAAATATAATAAATATACCATTTGTATATACTATATCAATGAAATGTGATTAAATTGCAATAAAACATATTTATATGTGGTCTAATAATATATTGTATTAATTAAATATCCAGCAAAGTTGGATGATTTTGAGTAATAATTGTTAAAACAAAAATATTTATAAATTTATACTTTACAATGTATCCCGCCAGTAGGGAGGAAATCAATATATGATAGAAAATACATTTTTCAATATTAATGTTCAATATCACTGTTATATTACTTTTAAATGTAATTGATCTACATTAATTGTCAGAATAATGTATTTAAATAACACCAAATTACATCACAAAACGATGCGTTAATATAGTCTGTCGTATCGGCGGCAGGTACTGGCGTCATCAATGTAGGTCTAAATCGATTCACTGTAAAGGAAAATAGCAATAATCATACGATTGGTGACAATGAAAAAATGTATTTTTTTAAGAAAGGACATTGTGTTTATTATACTCTCTTATAATTAATGTTAATACAATTATTAATACAAACAACTAACTGTAAAATATTTATATATATGTAATGGTTTTCCCTTTATTTTAAAACATGTAATTTGCAGAATATCCATGAAATCATATAGAACAAGTAACATATATATATATATATATATATATTTATAACAATTTACATATCCCCCAACCCATGCGGCTATACGGACCTGTGTGCGCCACCATTCGAACATGTATTAATAAACCGTTGGAGATCCTAAATTCAATCGCTGTCGATCGCAAACAACATTTACTTTACATATGCAAACATGTAGAAATTAACACTAACGGTAATCCATTAATATAACTTACATGGAATTATTTTCTTAAATCTGTTTTTATTTATATTCTCTGGAAATGATCCGACACAGCTTTCCTTGTGGGTTGAAAATGGGCTAACATACTCTAGCAGCTATAAAATATATGACAAAATATAAAAATATATGATAGAAATATTACATCAGTTTTAAAGGGGTACATTCATGCCATAGATGAACAAATACTATTGTTTAAAAGTCAGCGGCTTTTAAACTGTGTCTCAACAAATGACTCACCTGAAATTGACGTTGTAGAAGGGTCGAGTTACTCATTCTATCAACTGTCCTCCACGTTCCTAGAGTTGATGCAAAGGCAGCAACGCGGGTACTTGTCTTACCATGGTAAGACCATATCAGTAATGACTCAAAAATGAATTGGTACTGATCCTGCCAACATAGGAGGACAAAATATGATCACCCAGTATAAAAAAGTGTTGTATATGCATATGTAACATTTTGATAGTTTAAGGAAAACATGCAACTTAGAAGCTTAAGAACGCTGTGTTTGACAAATGCCCAGTTAAGGCTAACGTTATAATTAAACTGAAATTATTTACTTACACAAACTTGTACCATTGTCGTTCGCTGTTTTCTCATATTATTTACAAAATTAAACACGTCCACTTTACCCTCCGCTTGCATCATTTTTCTAAGACTAGAAAGAGCGATGACAGTTCCAGTTCTACCGCATCCGGCGCTGTAGATGTAGATAATAATTTTGATGTTCAAAATATTGTGAGGGACATATTCAATACACCATGGTTATATAAAAACATGTACATTGTCTTTTTAAGCTCAGTGAGGCAAATCATATATTAGGTGCATATGTTATAGATCCGGAAAAAAGTTAAATAATGGTCTTTAATGGTATTTAATCTGGTCAACTTGTGCTTGGTCTCATGATTGAATCCTACGAGAAAGAAAATGTACTGTTAAATGCCAGGGAATCGCATCGAACAGTGTTACATTCTAATAACTTTATGTGGACCACATCAAAGGCAGAAATGAGCGTTTATGTTTATCTCTTGTGTTCCAGGAGGAAGTCGTTGCTGGATCAATGTAATCGCCGCCACTTCCCCCAGATTTTTGAGCTTCGCTCTTGCAGCCTATGCCTCGCTGCCGTTTGTAAATGTAAACAAATAAATTTTACTCTGTGTACTATTTGTGGATGTCATATGCCAGAAATCTACATCTAACGGTGTTTAATTTAAGAAAATCTTGGCGAGGCCCTCGAGGCTTCGGCGCTCACAGGTTCGGGCTTTGCCCTCACACCTGTATTCCCTTTCTTAAAACCCTGGATCTGCCTCGAGATCCGCCACTATTCCAACTTTAAGAAACCCCCACCGAAAATTCACAGATCCGTCATTGGTTTCCTAACCTGCAATGGACAACTATTGGTGGCGAGGTGTCAGTCTCGTCCTTCTCCACCTCGTCTAAAATATCCCACAATACATCAGCGCTGCTAGGGGCCTTCATATCTGGCCATCCAATGTAGTGATATTGAGTGACTTGGCGCATTTCTTTATCCTGTGTGTTTAAAAAAACACAAACGTATATATATATATATATATAATATCATTTAAGCCATATATCAGTGAAAACAATTGACTAGGTTTTACTGCAACCCCATAGCTCGAAATAGTTTATCTCTTTGATAAGTTGAAGATTTTAAGTTGGAAATTAATGTAGGCTAACTGTTGTTTACGTTATTTATGTTATATTCATAAATATAATAAATAACTATTTGATTGATTTATTGTGGTATCAACTTTTATTATTGTCATTAGGAGTAATTTATGGTAATTTTGTTTAAAAGGGCTTCTTTTTACCATATAAGTGGATATGCAAGTTACTTACTATGATAATTGAATATTAGATCATATGGGTGTTCATGGTATTTAGGTCAACGGTGATCTAGGAGTTATTGTTTTGTACAATTTGCAATATGTTTTGTCTTGTACACTGTTTGCTGGAATTTTATAAAATTATTAAGCTGTGGGCATTTGGGGTGTTCAAGTCATTCAGTCATTGGTGGATTTTAATGAAACTTGGATATCGTGATCCTTTGGCGGTTATCCATAGGGATATTTATGATTTCAAGTAATTTAGAGATCATTATCTGAAATGTTTCCTTCAAAAAAGTATATTGACTACCGTTGCTCATAACGATTATTGAGTATAGTGATTCAGCAAATATGTTTTTCCACACTCCCAAGGATAAATGTTGCAACATTACGTAAGCATATAATTATATTCATTCGTAAGTAGATCCATTTTACGTACGTTGAGAGGTCATGCGGCTATGTGTTTAGCATTAAATATTTAACTAGTATTGATCATTTAAGGTTTCATTGGGTTATGAAGCATATTGATGAAACTGAGAAACGTCACCTTTACTATCTGCCAACGACGAGTTACCATTAACGGAGAACGCTGCTCTTCAACTGTGTTAACGTATATTCCCATGTAGTCGTCGGTGGTTCCTACGTTTGACCAATATTTGGAACATTTATCCTAAACGAACAAAACATATATAACGTTTCGGGAAGCAAAATAACATGTCAGATGGTATGTACTAATCGTACAAGTCTTGCTATCTACCATATCAATACAGAACAAAATATTGTGTATGTGATTCTTTATTTAGTTTAAATCCCGCACATAACAAAACACGTATTTTATTTTGATACCGTTATAAATGACTATCCGAAGGTTTTATTTAATACTAACTATATAGTGTATTGTAATTATGAATGGCTCTAAGTGATTACGCTCTCCTGCAATGGATATGGTTTGATAGCAGTATCATTACCTTTGTTTACCAGTTTTGATGAAATGTTGATAACTATTTATTTAAAATGTTTTCTACAACAATATTCGTGCTAACATATAAGACATCTTAGCCTTATCAGTTACCATAGCAACGGTTGCCATAGTAATGTTTTGTCATGATGATGTGTCCAGTCACAGGGCGTCAGCCATGGCGAGGTACCCATGGGTGACCGATAATTTTTTGTGTTTAAGGTCCAAACGTGCATAATTTTGTGAGTGTGTGTGTGTGGACGAAAATTTGCGTCGCGAACTCCTCCTAAGCCGTTAATCCGATTAACTTCAAGCTTGGTTGGTAGCTTCCACGTGACCTAACTTAGTGTCTCGTAGACTCTCGGGGTCAAAAGTAAATGTTAAGGGTCAAAGGTCAAATTAAGTAAAATCACATTTTGATCATATCTCCTTGTGTAAACTTGGATTTGCATGAGAATTTCACAGTTACATTTGGTACAATATATTCTAACAATTATTTATTATTATTGATTAACTTGCACATAAAGGTCAAAGGTCATAAGGTCAGAGTTCAAATAAACTTCATTAGCATAACATTCTGCGATTGTAGTGCAAATTCCTCCTTAAAACTTATCCGATTAACTTCAAGCTTGGTAGTTAGTTACCCCATGACCTCACTTAGCCTTGCAGACTCTCAACGTCAAATGTCAAGGGTCAAAAGTCTAATTAACAAATATCGCAATTTTACCCTTATCCTGCATGTGTGAAACCTGTATTTGCATGGGACCTTCACATTTACCATTGGTAAAATACATTATAATATTTATTGATATTACTTTGCACATAAAGGTCATGAGGTCAGATGTAAAGTAAGCCTAAAATTTGATAAGGGTAAGGAAACTACCAATTTTTATGATTTTTGTCTAAATCGTATTACTAAACATTGATCTAGCAATATGATCCAGAATCATTCACAAGTTTACATGCAGCAATCAATGCTAATTCAATGCAATTAAAGTGTGTTTTAGCTGGTCTTAATGTGCTGGGTGTAAATTATGAACCAAGGCATTATTTTGTAGCACTTTTCAAATTTCAAATCACAATTCTCAAAACCAATTTTCAAAATCGCAGAATTTTCTAAATGAAAGACAAATATAATGTTTTATTTTTGTTTGTATCCTTAAATCATTCAATTTTATTATAGCCTATAATGATAACATTTTAACGGCAATTGGTAAGCTTATTCAGCATATTTTTGTAGAGTGAACAAAATTAAATGATCAGACCAAATATCCTAACTACAGTATATACTGGTATACCTGGAAGTTTGATTATAGGCCTACATCTGTAATTTCGATCACTTTTAAGACCATGACGATTTTACTTAGAATTATCTATTTCACAAAAGGTCCTGTAAATCACCAAAGACCAACTCTTTACATCCAAAAATAACACATAACAACTCATTGTGTCAATATCATATCTACATAATTCATGTAGCCTAGGGCCTATACCTTTGTTCACAATTTGCATCATTTGAAATCTTAAATAATCGAACTTCCAGGCAACCATAATATAACCCGCTGTGCTAGCGGCCTAACGTTTAGGCCTAGGCTAGGCTAGACCCAAGCCTACGTGTATGCTTATATTCAACACCGTGTGTTGCAATTACCTCCGGGTACGGATTCTAAGTTAGAGCCAAAATAACTAAAGACTAGGCATATACAGTGTATATTGTAAGTTGTTACCGTACCTTATAAGTTCCGAAATTATTAATATTTCCATATCTTCCATCTTTATTAAACTTCTGGTACTAAGTAACAATTACTAACTTACTACTACTCTACTACTACTAATAACGAATAGACCTAAAACATGTTCAAAATTGAATTCTAAATTCCAACGATTTTACAAAGTTTCTATTAAACTCCCCATATCTTTTGCAATGTTGTGTTCAACCGTATATATTAGAATAAAAAATCCTTTTAAAATCAGAACTTGTTCTAACGTTACTTACATGAAGTTTGAGTGACCTAATTATAACGTTATTTATGGAACGCCGATTGAACAAGTCATTGAATTGTGTGCATACATCAGTGTACCACAAATCGGTATGTATGTTTGTGGTGTGACTCTGCAATTTCGGAATAGCCAACACGTTTTATCTGATTATTCGTGGCAATCGTGGCAATATTGCATCGGCATTCTGATTTCCTTAATAGTTATTTTCAATTATGCAGTAGGGGAAAGCAACGTATTAGATCATGCACATTAACTTTCCCATATAAGAATACACAGTGCAGAACTGAGTGAACATGGTATGTGTTGGAGTACGTGAGTGGTGGGGTCACACGCTAAACGTTTGACAAATATCAATAAGCAAGCTGTCATACGATTCATAGAAGTAAACAATGGTTGATTAATGAAAGATCCAGTTTTGCCGAATAAAACTTGATCATCTTATATTTGCAGTTATATTTCGCGATTCTATAATGTTAAAACCATAAACCAAAAATATTTGTTGATTCTACACTATTTATATTATGTAGTGTAGCAAATTATGCAAGGCACCAACGGAATCATTGTAAATTGTAGAGCTATGGGCTTTATGACTTTGAGTCCTGATCTTCATCATGCCATAAACCCAGAACCTCACCACTACTGTATCTGGACCCGATGGATGCGGCTCGCAAATCTGTGCTCAGAAATTTGGGAAAATGTTTTCATCTCCACTTTCCAGTTATGTCTTCACTACATCCCTGAAAATACATTGCAAGGCTTGCATATAATTTTGTATGGTGATATGTGAACTCAAGAATAGTGTTGTATTTCCTACAATGTGTTGACATGGCAAAGCCATAAAACTGCAAGAGGTTTAGGACCAAGTTTGGGTTTTGGCAATTATTCTTCATGTGGTAGAATATGAATAGCTAAAAGAAATGGCAAAACTGATAATAGTGAAGAAATCTGCAACTCCGTGGATTGCCCTCTAGTTATACACTGTGTAAACCATCTTACCTTTTTTCCTTCCATCAGTAAAGTCAACATAACGATCTTTGTACAGCCTTCGTGCCATACCATTCTCCAAAAATCAGCAACAGACGCTCTGTTTGGACCTGTGGGAAACAAATTAGGCCTAACCGGGTCATGAACAGCAAATATAATAAATAAAGCACAATAATATTCAAATATCTGATTGCGCTATACCGTCCCAACTCATGTGTAGGCATATATGTTTTTTTTTTTGAATTATTGAATTATTGTATATTCTTCTTTACGCTGACTATAATTTAGATTTAGACTGTACTATGTGAGCTTACTGATTATGGGCACAACGTTAGTATGCAAATGTTATTATTCACCGACATCCCATGCTATGTTTATGGGTGAAAACAGTATTGAAACTAATCATATCATATTGCAATAGTGTCATTACACATTTCGTAGTGAAATGAGTGTATGCCTAGGTCAACCAACTTGGCTTGGGCTCACAAAGCCAGGTACCCACGGGTCGAGCATTATCGTTACGAATTAGGCCATGGGGTGGGGTAGATTGCCCGACGGCAACTGTTATAGAAGGAAAACCCGGATGATTGATACAAAATTAAGACATACAAAACTAAAAATAGAGCAGAAAGAGTACCTTTACAAGATGGGTGTTTGTAGAGTATACACATGCGATGATCCATCAACACCAATCTATAATATATACATTATATATATATAGCCTATAATGAATGATTGAGTGATGACTATACCGACACTGACAAACACAGCGAAAGAGATTTCATATATTTGCAGATGTGTGTCGATATTAATGAGAAATTTGACCCAAGTACTGGCACCTTGTCTTTATGAACGTCTCTTGTTCATGAAGGCAAGGTGCCAGTACTTGGGTCGAATTTCTCATTAATATCGACACACATCTGCAAATAAATCAAATTCCTTTCGC
>JAODAF010353835.1:0-15185 GCA_027574765.1 Molpadia intermedia
TCACGTTCGAACCACAGGTGTACACTTCTGGATTTGTCTTAGTAATAACGTTAAAAGTTCCCCAACCTTGAATATCTGTAAGCGTACACTGCAAAAACAAATTGGTTAAACTTATAACCAATTTCATTGGTTAAGCCCATATTGGTTACTTTAACTAAATTATTGGTAAACGTGACCAATATATTTGCACCGTCAATCAAGATGCATTGGTTAAAATAATTGGTTAAATAAAACTTCAGTCACGTGATGCAAATTCGCGCGAAAGATCATATTGTAACTGTAACCGTAAGGCCGTGCGGCCGGCTAGGCTGCTAGCTGCTATGTTATACGACGTACGCAGTGCAGTGACACCGTACGTACCGCGTGACATGATCATCTACAACTACGTATACAAAGTAGTACACCAAGTAACGTTTATATGGATCAATTTGTGAAAGACAAATTAACCGAATTGGGGTTGGAGAGACTCCACGAAGTGTTCGATGGTATGCCCTTTATATTATTACTGAACACCGGCATTATCTGTCTCAGTAGTAGGCTATTTATGCCTAGGCTACGTTAGTCCTAGGGCCGTGTTCAAGTAATAGGCCTAGCCTAGGCTAATCTAGACTGTCTGACTGTACTAGGCTACAGTGTAACGTTAGGCCTAGGGCCTAGGCTTACTACGGTAGGGTAAGCGTAACGTTAGGCCATTACTTTTTAGCCTAACGTTGGGCCTAGGCTATAGTAATTATAACCTACCACTCAGTTTGCATACGTATATGCAGCATAAGCTGTATGATGGAAGTCGACGCGATTAATTTTATTAGGCCTAGGCATGTTAGGCCTAAGTATGAGTATGAAGAAACACAACTCAAATCATGGTCAAGTGAGGCCTAACGTTAGGCTAAACCTAGCCTAACTTAGGCTTAGCCTAGGCCTAGGCCTAAAGGCTAAATGTTAGGCCTAGCCTAGGCTAAGTTAGATGTTCAATTTATGAAGTAGGCCTAGGCCTAGCCTAGGCCTAATTAATAACAGTTAGGTCTCGGATATATACCTAGCCTATGGCTCTAGGCCTAGCCTAGGCCTATATAAAAAGCATGGTGGTGGTGTTGTGCCTGTGGTTACAGCCGATTCCTCGAACTTGTGTGCTCAGGTCTCCGGTTCAAACCCACATAGCCTAACTTAGCTTAAAATTGTCATATAGTTATTGAGTCGTACGGTTTCCCATCTGTAGTTCGCAATCATAGACGTAAAACCAATGTTTGTGAGTGACTAGCTTGGCGGTTATAGGCCTAGGCTACTCCTTAACTGGAGGTTTGCCAAGTTCCCTACTGGGAGGAACATGATAAACAAACAAACAAAAAATATCTAGGCTAGGCTATTTTGGCCTAGCCTCTAGGCTACCACTGAGTACCACCACTTATCTTTCGTTAATGCAAAATGCCTTAAATTTTCTGATCGGGTTATAATTCGGCGAGTCATACTAGGCCTAACGCTAGGCCTAGGCTATACGTTAGCCTAGGCGAAGTAATTAACAAAATCAAATAAATACAATTACCCAGCGGTTGGATAAACGTTTACCCAGACTGGGCATTTTTTTATTTGCTCAACCCTTTTTACCCAACTGTTTTTAGAGTGATATGGTAATGGTATGTGCGCATTGATCGACTCAAGGTACTCCGGGCCACAGGATTTAAAAAATCATGGGAACCTATTTGTGGGTTCCGTGCTTTTTAATCATGGGAACCCGTCGGTACCTATTTTTAGGTACCGTGAAAAAAATCATGGGAACCCATTTTGCACAAATTAAACCACTTTCTAAAGGTTTTAAGTAAAACTGAATCAAACTTCTCCTTCTTTACTGCTAGTGGCAATTCCATCATGACCATTAATGTTGCCAAATGTACATCGACTGAGCACTCCAAATAGTACAGTACTTAACAACAACACGAAGGGAAAAATATCTATGTAAACAAACCCAGAGCATATCTAACGGCAACCGCCAAAATAACATATTTCAAAATAATTTTATTTTTGTTTTGACATATACAGTAACAATTTCAATTACCATCGCAAATGACTGACTTTGTATTTAAATTAATTACAGGTGAAGAAATAATAATACTTTTAATTACGAGATGTAGATTTTGTTTTATAAAAAAGTTACCACCAAGATTATGAAAATTATAAACTTCGTAATGACATCTTGAGGTATCTGATCAACTGATTTAGTAGTTTCTCCACCGGTGCCGGCTTTGTAAATTGTAGCCCAATAATGTACATGATAGTATGGAACAACACACAGCAATAATCAAAGCTAATTCTGCAGTGAAGTTAAATTACGAAACGTGACATGAATGTTTGCAATTTTATCAGCAGTTTGTAATATTGTTGTCATCATAGACGGAGGTATGTACTTATTGAAACTTTACTGTTAGGATGTCACATAGCGTTAGGCTAGTACGTTAAATATGCTACTTGCTAGAGTGACTACAACATTGAAATAGTAAACATTGGTCTGTCCGTGTTAATTTAACAAACGTAAGAAATGGAAGTCAGAGGTACATTAGTCAAACATTCAAAATTTAGTTGATCATAATCAAAATATTTAATGGCATATTGAAATGTTAGGATTTGAGATGGGAAACGATTTTCGGTTCCATGATTTTACCACCATGGTACCGACATGCTACCGGAAACGATCGGTTCCATGAAATTTTGTTGCCTGTATGTACTCAACGATTTAAGGTACAGTACCACCACTGTACTCCTTGTATTCCTTCGTGCTGATGTCAACTTTTTTGATTTAACATGGTCTGTTTTCCAGAACATTATTTCTATGCTGAAAGAGCCGAAAAACCAGCCAAAAGGGCTCCAAGTGCTTCAGGAGTACAAAGAAAAGGGACTACTGTCAAGGCTGGGAAGAGTAAGGCTGGTTCAGCTATCTGTTGGAGAAGGTCTTATGCAGAGGCATGGCACACAGTAAGTTCATCAAACGGTTAAAATTATATAAATATTGTTTTTTAATTATTATTTAATCTCTGTTTCCCCACATAATTTAGAGGTTTTAATGGATTAATTTGTGCAAACTAAAGTATTTAGTGTAGTGTTTCACCGATCCGCCGATCACACAGTAATCGGTTTTGCCGATTATCGATCACAATGTGTCCTTAATCGGCCTGTTCCCGATTCCGATTATAATTCACACAAATAATGCACAAAAAATAAATCTTGAATATTACTTTTACATGCTACTTTTGTACTACATATATCACGACTTCATGATATCATCACACAGCTAGTACAGAACATCATGTACATAAGAATTATAAAGTATACATATGGCCGGGAAAACATGCCGCAGACCAAGTTAACTACCTGCATGGTGTGCTACAAGGTGTGTAAAATTTGAATTCTACAACCCTTAGCCATCCGTTATTGCGAATCTTGCAATGTGATTGGTTAAAAGGCCCTTAATAGTCGGAAGGTCTGCTAGTCCAAAGAAGGGCCACACAGTTTCACCCACCCTTCTCCTTCCCACGGGGTACCCGGGCCTGCCACGGTGTACATGTATGTCTTCCTCACTCTCACATTGTTTCCTCACGATCACGGATTATATACCCAATTCGAGCTAATATACCAGAATGTCAATTACATCCTTCGGACTAGTAAACCTAGACCTTCAGACTAGTTACCTGACTAGTAGTAAGGGCCTTGCCACCTTCGGACTAGTGAACCTTCGGACTAGTGGGCCTCGCCCAGGCTTCCGACTAAAGGGCCTTCGGACTAGTGGACCTTCATAGACCATATCACATATAGCGGTTGCAGTGCATGATGGGGCACATCCGGTGGAAATATGCCCCTTTCTGCATCCCACAATGCAATGTCACACAATTTGCACTTTTATGTGGAATACTGGTTTCATCTGGTATCTGCGATATGGTCTAGGCCTATATGGTCGTCGGACCTCCGACGTCTGCCATCAGGCGACATGGATTAGACTGCTCACCATTATGTATAATGTGCAGGAAGCGGTTGCGATAGTTACATATCTACCTTCGTAGTTTAGTCAACACACGAAGCTACAGAGAAGTTCATTGTGTAAACATGTCCCCCAATAAAAAATAGAATTATTCATTATTTAAACTGTTTATTTCATGAAAGATGTTTCCTTGTAAACCAAACCATATCTACTGACAACTACAGTATAGCTAGTACATGAAGTAGGACTTTTGTTGTCATGATAACCAAATTTGTGTTATGATACATGTTATGGAATAATTGAAAAATCCGAAATAAATCCAAAGTTATTGATAGAAAATTTAGAAATTTCCAGTAAACTTTGGAGCCAGAAAATTAGATCACAAAGCATTTATTTGGCATTTAGGAAGGGAGGTCAGAGGTCACCAGCACTGAGCACAATAGAAAAAGATTATGCCAGATGTCAGATACTAGTGATCTGCAAGGTATTGTTATATGAAGGGAAGTATGTCGCTCGTAAATTTTCAAACCAGTTTTGGGGAAATCAGCTTGGTTAGTCAACTTTCTAAACATTATTTGTAACGAGAAAGTATACTATAAAAATCCATGTATGTGGAACCTGTATTGAAATTGAGCCATTGATATTTTATACAGAAATTGTATTTCATTTTAGTCCCAGCTCAAGAGAAAAAGAGCAGTTGGCCTTTGACATTCTAGAAGCTTAGAGACAGAAGCAGCACTGGATATGTAAGTCTTCTAAACTGAAAAAAGTTTTCATTTAAATGCAAGGGTACCCGGTCATAAACTTGATTTAAGACCGATGACGTCATCTAGGAGGCTGAGCGGACCGAGGTGATAGCTCCCTGCTAGGCCTGGGGTCACTAGCATGCCCGTATGGTAAGTTTTGGGGGAGTTTGTTCACGATTGCTGGTAGATGTTAGTGGGTTGTTTTCTATGCATGTGGACATGCATCTCTTTTGATGAAATCAGCCAATCAGAATGCAGGAAATAGAGAAAGGTGTTTATGAATATTATGTAATGTAGGACACTGAATAAAACCTTTACATTTTACAGTTAAATGAAATCTTTTCCTAGGCCTGAAGGCCCATAAGGCCAGTGTTTATCTCCGGTTTCTGTAGCACAATCGGATGATAGTGTATGACTCCCCCTGGATGGGATGCTGGTCCATCGCAGGTTACTTCCCAGCAAAACTGGTACTCAGCTTACGTATCTGGTATTCAGCCCGAGTGGAGCTGAGGCAAGCAGGACACATCACACAAGAATAGCTGGCTTGGCCGGGAATCGAACCTGGAACCTCAGGCACTCAAGCCTGACTCCTTTTTCACAGGTTGCTCTGTTTGATGAACTAATATTTGATCAGAAATGGTTACATGTTCATAAACATGTTTGCTAATATGAAACTTGCCCTTCATTTCAGGCACATTTTTTTACACCAGCTATGAAAGGTGTACCAGCCAGTGGATACATTCAAGAGCGTATCCTGAACATTGAACGGATCATCAGTAAGAGCGCAGTGTGTCTGAGGGACAAAAACAGTTGAATCGTCGGGAAAAACGTCCCCACACTCTGTTTTTATCAGGTTTGTTTTAACTGTTTCTACTGTTATGTAAAAATATTTTTCACATGGCAAACTGTGTAAAATGTATTAATGTAGTAGTAGAACATTGGCAGTCTAGGAGAATTTTGTTGGGGCAGCATATAAAGGGATGACTCAAATGATCACTGAGGAGGTTGTATACGAGTGTGAATGCCAAAGGTGTGAATCCATGGTCTATAAGTTGAAGGGATGATGGGGACTTTTTTTGGGGGGTGGGGGTGGAGGCTGAAACTTATTCAGGCCTTGACTTTTGAGTTGTGGGAGTACAAATAACTCACCACTAAGCACCTAAATTAACAAAGGGTGCTATTTTTACTCATTTAAACTAGATAGTCTGTATTTGCCTCTACTGTTTTGTAGGCAAACCTAACATATTTCAGGAGAACGATTAAACCCTATGGTTTTTAAGAGTCAAGGCCAGAATGTAATTTTATCAGAATCTTGATCAGTTTGACAATGGTGTCATGATTTATTTTAAGGAAAAATTAAAACATGATACATTTGAGAAGTATCAATTTCATGAATTACTCACTATTTCCATTTCAGAGTCACCAGAATTGACAGAAGACGATGTCCAGGAAAGAAAAGCTTGGATGCGCCACAACCTGGCTCCAACAATCACTGTCCATAAGTACATGATGGACACCCAGAATGCCCGCCTCCAATGGTTACATGGGGAGGAACAGCCTTCATTAGGCATAATTCTAGAGGAATATCCAAGGTTCGCTGACCCAAATGGCCACCAGTGGGTAAGACATTTCTAATTTTCTATATAAGAGACATCCCAAATTGGGATCAAATTATATCCATCAGGCATTACCCGTCTAGTACCTGGATGCCTGTTTATGGTGTTAGCATTTAACTCACAGATCACAGGATCCTCTTTAATGTAGCATCATACAGCACTTCAATGACACAAAGTGTAGAGACACAGAAATATACGTAGTGCTATGCACAAGGAATATACCGAGTGAGATCGTTTATCCCACTACATAGCATTACGCGTTAAGCAACATGCACTAGCCATGCAGTAACACTGTCTCGTTGCTCAAAATCACCACAACTTCAGTGTCTTAATGTTTTGGGGCCAAACAAGTTTAGTAATGCAGTAAAGCTCTGTTCGTAAGCTATCCAGTTTTGTATAAATAGTATAAACATTTTGAAAAAGTGTGTCAGGAGCATGACCAATATTGACCCAAAAATGTTGGCCTCCATTTTGTGTACCAATTTTCAACAAGTGTTAACTATAACTTATCTTGCGACTTGTACGACACATTTTGTATCTTTTTAAAGATTCTTGTCTTTCATGTAGGTTCAATGAGATTTTTGTTAATAAAATGTCAAGCCACACCCTCATGCTGAAAGTATTAGGCTTTCAGTTTATGGGTTTCACAAGAGACAGGAAACGTTTTCTTCAATGGGTGATATAATTCATGAATTGTGGACAAATCTTGCTGTGATTTCTATTGTTTCACCTTAATTTAATATTTTTGCCCTAAAAAGTTTATTATTCCAAGAGCTTCAGTGGGATTTCACCCCTGGGTCAGCACCTGAGTCTTTCCCCTGGACCACACATCCACATAACGCACCAATATAATCTTTCATTAGAAATATTATTCTCTGAGAGACGACAGCACAACCAATTAAGTAAGCCCTTGTTGACAATTGTGATAAAAATTAATCAATCACAAAATTAAATAGACACAAAGATCATAACCCGTAAAATGGCAGAATACATGAGTCCTACATTTTTATTCGAGCTGTCAGAGGGACCATTTCAAAAGACGCTTTGAATACTCAATTTTCCACTTAGAATTTAATAGGGCTTAAAGCCCTTTTTTTTAACACAGATGCTCAGGAGAAGGGTCCAACCCATAACCACCATTAGTGGCCTCCTGGCATTAGTACTGATAATCCTTCACCAGGTCTAAACAAGGCAGTGCCTCTTTTGCATGACCTATCAATGAAGGTGGGGGTTACTACCTCATAGGTGGATATTAATGCTACCCCTTATTTCTACATGCACCAGAAGGCACATGTACCCATTTTAGCACCTGGGTGAAGAGAAACACTCGAGATAAAGTGTCTTGCCCAAGGACACAACCGCAATGACCATGATGCCCTGACCAATCGGCCATCACACCTCCCTACTTCTATTTATGGTAAATCCTGACGATTATTTAGCAGGCTGGGTACCAAATGGAGAATCTGGTGGTAATTAAATGGGACGGGTATCTGGATACCCTGCAAGATCAAACACTGGTTCTGTGTATGCTTTATGAAAATTACATATGTTTAGGTGTGGTAGCATTTGTGTGAACTTTATGTATTTATCGTTAAGTTATTTATTTTACTGTTCTAGATTGAAGAAGACTTCATCAAAATCTACCCAGAGGAAGCACATAGGCTTACATCCAGATAGGAACGTTTTGCTCCAAAGGTGATTGAGCGAGCCAGAATTGATACCAAGGACCCAATGATGAAGAAAGTGCTGGCACTTCTTGATGATGGCAGTGAAGATATGGAATATTCAGAAGGTACTGCTAAACAAACATATGCCTGAATATGTTCTATTAAGGAATTATGAACATTTGTTGCATAACATACATTTGTCCGATATCTTACAGATTGCTATGGGGTGTAATTCGTACATTTATTCAATAATTTCCGATATCTGATTTTAGGCAAAAATCTTATCAATTGAAATTTCCGATATCAGACATTAACTTAAGAAATCAGCAATTATTGAATAAATGTACGAATTACACCTTCAGACATTTATTCAATAATTTCCGATAATGGCACCTCATAAATGGCAAGCTTCCCGGGAAAATTGACGTCAGAACATCTAACAAACGAAGTACAGTAAGTTATCAATTTAACAAGAGTTATAGCACCATTCCATTCGTTTCTCTTATTATTTCTTCATAATTTATACCTTTTGTCAGTAAGTTATTTTCGCATGACAAATGAGAAACCCAATGGTGAGAAAGGGTCTCGGGTCTTGCCCATAGATGGTCAGTGCTGGGACCGCTACAAGGCATTGGCTAACAGGGCGGTAACCTGCTGACCAGGATCGAGCGCTCCAGATCAGCGAGGATGCCTGGAACGATCTTTTCCCTGTCCCTGTCGTGGATGAGGAAACTTGTGAAAAGATCAGGGCCGAGCAAAGACTTTCTTCGGGGCCTGCCCTGTTTAATGACTTTGCCTCCAGGGGAGCGAAAGATATTTTCATGACGATAAGTCGTCCATCCTCATACTGATTGGAGAGGCATTAGATGACCCAAGGGGAAGACGACCCGAATCTAATCACGCGATCGGATGTGGGTTACCTTACTCCTTCATGGGTCCGCTCTCCCATCTGGTCTATGACCAGTCGGCTAGGGCAGCCCTGAGATGCCAGATGAGTAGGAGGGACCTAAGTGCTTCACAGGATCAAGTGGCCCTCAGAGGACTCCCACAAAAGGCTTCTCTCACTCCCGTGAGCAACGCTTCGCCTGAACTCTTGGGTTCAGGAGATCATCACTACCAGACAGTTCACCTGTCCCCTGCCACTGCAGGGTGTAGGGAGGGTGACTCCTGTCCCCCGGACCAAGACAAGTGCCAGGCATTAGAGCAGGAGCTAGAGGCACTTCTCCAGAAGAAGGCCATAGTGTAGGCCACAGGGAAAGAGAGGCCTCTGTTTCTGTCCTTCTTTCTAACTCCGAAGAAGCCTGACAGTTTGCGCCCTATCCTGAACCTAAAGCACCTAAACAAGGCCAGGGCTTTAGCCAGGAATTGGCTATCAGGGTGTGGTAATTGGAAATCAGGGTGTGCTAAAACCAGGTAAAATTAGCGCCTGAACCTTAAAACATGTATAAAAGTATAATTATCTCAATATATGTATGGTATTTCCATTTAAATATATACATAATTTATGCATGTAGAATGGTAGTACAATATCTTTTGGGCTTATTTTCTTTCTGAAAAAAAAACATTGCGGGGAGGGGGGAAACCTGGCCGTGATTTCTGGGGGTAGGCCGTGCTAAACATGGCTGGGCTGCACGGCTGGCTGCATAAGCCCCTGAACAAGGCTCACATTAGACCCAAGCGGTTCCGTATGGTGACACTAGCCGTCATCCAGTGATCGATCTAATCCAGTCTCTGGGGTGGATCATCAACTGAGAAAAATTGGAAGTGAGGGGATCCCCCCTACGATATAATCCTAGTGCTAACACTGGTGCTAGGTCTCATGGTGAGCATGGTAGAAATCCTTTAAGTTCCACTGTGTCGACTCTGAATATGCTTGATCCAGGTCCATCTCCTGGCACACTTTACCCCGTCCCTCTGTGACATCAGTACTCCATTCCCGTTAGCGGAACCCATTTGCAGGCATCTGGCCTGCTGGCTGGACAAAGCGAACATCCTGGAGGGGGCACAGTTCGGCGGGACATGGCGTCCACTGCTTTCCATTACTAACCTCTATTTTCAGTTGTACAATCCTGTTATGTATTCCATCACTTTGATCATCCATTTAAGTCACAGAGCGGATATCGACGGAGGTCCAGACCTGGTATGAAGGGTACCTTTAATATTTTTAATAATTTTTACTTACTCAATTTTTACGCAATTTTATTATTTTTTTTATTTTATGCTTATAAATACAGATATTATTGGAGCCGTGGCGCTTTTACTGTTGCCAAGTCTCTTTGCACCAGTCTGCCTGAATTCTGGAAAGAGTAGCGGCCGAAAAAGGAATTGGAGGCCTTCAATCAATGAAAGTGTTCGAGCCTTCATAGCAGTTTTGCCGGTGAGAGTTGTCAGTTTATATTATAGATATGCATATTTAATGTAGTACTAACCCTTGTGGATTTTTTTTAATTTGGTAGGAATAAAAAATGATGTAATATTGGATCATTTTCTTGCCACTCTCTTTTCATCATCATCATCAGGTGCCGTCTGCTCTCAGCAGTTTGACTATCATGGATCTCCACTTCGGCCCTTCTCACACATTCCACGTAGCCTAGCCTCATCCATTGTTTGATGTTGTCAAACCACTGAGTTCTAGGTCTTCCTCTTCCTCTTTTCCCCTCAATCTTTCCTTCTAACAAGAACCTTTGTAGTCCATTTCTCTTTCGTATTACATGCCCAAAGTATTGACATTTTCTTTTTATGACTGTGCTTAGTGCTTTCTGTTCTAGCCATCTGCTGCACTTCTTTTTTAGTTTTATGACTTGTCCATGGTATTTTTAATATTCTTCTGTAGGTCCACATTTCAAAGGCTTCAATTTTCTTGCTCACTGCTTTTGTTAGAGTCCATGTTTCAGAAACATACAAAAGGGTTGACCAGATGTAGCATTTTGAAAGTCTCTTTCTGGTTTCTATGTCAAAACTTCTTGATGTTAGTATTTGTGACATGTTTTCAAAAGAATTTCTTGCTATTTCTATTTTTCGTTTTATTTCCATTTCGCCTTTTCCAACCTCCGTTGCCATCCTCTCTTTTACCACCCTTTATTTCATACCAAAATTGTTTTCTCAAATTTCTTATTTTGCCTAATAAGTTTCTTACTTCATACTGAAATCTTACATCATGTTCTTACAAAATTAAATATTACAACCCTTTCCCTAAAATTACATTACACTTGGTTATATACCCTTTTCCTAAAATTATGTTACACTCAGGGCCGGCTCACTCGCTAGAAGAATTATTCAGTCGCCTAGGGTGCATGAGTTTGACGATGGCATGCTATACCCACCTTCTACAAAACTGTTGTCAAGTACTAGGTTCCAATGCAGTAAATGCAATACAATAAAAATATATTTATTTGATTTGATTTATGCATTTTTATTAAGCATGCTTGAATAGGATTTTGTTTTTGTATGTGTTTAGGATGGGAGAGGGTATATACCTTGTTATGTTAACAGATCGGGATTGTACTTATCATTACATGGTCAATGGGATGATTAGATTTTCTTTACATTTTGTCATAACTTCCCCAAAGATTACAAACCTGTACCATTTATAATATTTTATTATTTACTGAAAGTATGTTGCAGTATTTGTTTAAATATTATTTGTCTTCCCATCAAAATTTACAAAAATAGTAGAATTAATATTTACCTTTTTTAAAATATTTTTTGTGGAACCGAACCTAAACCTACACTAACGTAACTTTTCTCTCAGCAATATAATTTGCTAATTTTTTTCAAAAGTAGTGAACTGTTCAACAGTTTAAAGCAAATGTGTTTGTGTAAAAATTAGGGTGTTTTAATAATGGAAATTAAAAGATTCCATTTTATGCATTATTTCATTATAAATGACAGAAGAATATATTGTCCTGGCATTGAAAACATAATGATAAGTGCAAACCAGATATGTTAACATAACAGGGTCTATATATGGACCTGGAGTTAAATATCCCCTATGAAAATTTTTGGGAGATAAATCCCATACACATGATACATGCCATAATCATGACAGGGGCGCCAAAGTAAATTCTGCCTAGGGTGTGAAATACACTTCAGTCTGCCCTGCTTAATATTGTAACCAGCACCAGAACTTTGTGTATTCAGTTTCCCCCCTAAAATAAACTGTTAAAAAATTCACACCCCTCCTGAAACAAATCTATTCCAGTAAAATTCTGATAAAACTATCATTAAACTACCCCTTCCCAAAATAATTTGTATTCAGTCATATACTCCTCAATGTAAGATTTAATTTTTTTTGTTCAGAAACAATATTTATAATATAATTAATAATACGGAATTCAGCAACAAAGAAAAATGTGCCATAGACAGTGATTTAAAGGGAGCTATTTTAACACATACAAATCTTTGGTGTGGTGTGACATGGCTGTGAGTTGAATTTGCAATGTGGCTTACAGTTCCAAAATTGAGAACATATGCCAATTACAGTTACTTATATGAAAACATCTCTCCACGATATAGATGGGTGGTGTTATATGTTTATTTTTTTTACTCTGTAGGTTGGATCGAGTGTGGAAGCATTCAGAGAGGCGAGGCATGCTGAGTGTAAAGAGCACAGCATCACATGGCAGCCACAGGTGCTCGCAATTGGTAGCAGTATCACTGATGTACAGCAGGTGTTTGTGTTGCTGGACACTGTAGCCTACCCAGTGCCAACAATTACTAAAGCTGTTGATCTCTGCTTTAAAAATTTTCAGGTATTCAACATGGAATATCCATGTGAATGCAAATTCCCATGGATCTTTCTGCAACACGGATTTTATGAAATACAAACGAAATATGATAAATTGACTCCACGTTTGCGTGAAATGTTGGGATTTTTGCAGTAGCTAAATTTCCTGATGAAACTAGTTAGAATTTTAGAGACTTCATTTAGTTATATTTCTCTTTCTAATTATTAATAAAACGTTTTTTGGCCATCCTAATGCTATGTTCAAACAGTATTATGTTCTTGAGAAATTGTGTTTACAATCTGGGTGACACATACACACCCAAACATACACAAACCCGCCACCATGATCACTTAGGTTCCTGATGCTCTCGCATTGGAACCAAACAAAATTAATGACTTGATTTTCTAATAATGTTTTATAGCAAATATACATCAAAAATCAAGTTCTGGCATGGACTGGCATCGTATCCAGGCACAGTCAATTTGTACCAATGAAAGCATATCGGTTTTTATACCCTGGAAAGAATTTTAGATTTAGTGTAGTTTTATCAAATTTTTGAAAACCTTTCTGGTAATTAGATACTTTGTTCTTTACTGTAATGCTTTCAGATATGAAAAAGAATTAAATTAAAAGCAGACTGGTGTAACTTCCAACCAGATAGCTGCTTTAGTTTTTGAGATGTGACCATTGACATGTTTGAACCATGGGCAATAAAAAATGACTTTGACAAGCACGGATGCATGGACAACTTATAACAGTGTTGTTGTTTTTCTTTAAACTTCATGTTATTAACTTTCATTGAACTGTTTCACCCAATTTGTTTAAATCTTGGGATATCATTGTCCATATAATGAACTTCATAACCTCTTTTGTTTATGTTGAAAGCATAAACATTTGAAGGTCAAATCATTGTTTAACTTTTAAAGAAATCCAAAGAAGTTTTTAACGTCCATGTATGACATAAAATAATGATTTTCCTTCAGAAAATATTAGCCTATAATCATCTAGCCTAACAACTTTAGAACATCATATCTCAAAAACAAAATGTGCTATGAAGATACAACCTTCACCAGTTTGTTTAGAATTTAATTCACTTTCATATTATGAAGACTAAATTTTAGACTTTGTTATCCCTTTAAACACAGGGACACTTTATCCCACTTGCCTCCATTCCACTCGGGAGTACCAGCCTAGTTGGGGAGTTGACCTGCGATGGACTGGTGTCCTGTCCAGGGAGAGTCGTAAACTCTCATCTGCTTGCACCATTGAAACTGGGTATAAGCCCTGGCTCTATGAGCATATAATGGCTTAAATGGATTTAGCTTTAGTATTTAAACAATCCATCTGTTTAATCCGTCCATGTTTACAAACTTCCAACTATTTCGTGAGAATATTCTTTTAACTCCCTGTGATTGACAAATAGATGTTTTATTGTATTATATTGTCTTCTTTGCATGTTACTGGAATATTTGCAGTCGATTTAACATAATAAATTGCATAACTGTAACAAAATTTGTATAAAAATGTTCTTTATTTGTGTAAATGTTAATTACAAGTCTGGTTTGGTGACAGTACATATATTCATGTTATGGGACAACTCTGAAGACCTTTTGAGACAGTTCATTGCGTTTGTGAATGACTTCCATCCATCGATCAAATTTACGGTGGATTGATCAAGATCTAAGGCCGCCTTCCTTGATGTAGTGGTATCCGTTTCCGACAACAAATTTACTACAGACTCGTACAGCAAACCAACGGATACCTTTCAATATCTCTCGCCGTCGCCCACCCCACTGCAGTAGAGGAATACCATAAACCTGGGCTATTAAATTGGTTGTTACAACCAACTTTCATGTGATCCCAATCAATTTGAATTGGCAATTCAGTTAACCAATCTCTATTGATTGTTCTAAACAATATTGGTGAGACTCATGCCAACCAACTGAATTGGTTAGAATTATAACCAATTTTTGGGTTGGGGTAACCAATTTTTTGGTTGGGGTAACCAATTTTAATTGGTAATGATGTTAACCAATCTCAATTGGTTGTTCTAGACAATTTATTGGTGGGACTCAGGCCAACCAAGTGAATTGGTTAGAATTAACCAATATTTTGGTTGGGATAACCAATTTGTTTTTGCAGTGTACAGTAAATATGGCCTATAGGCTACAGCATAGTGAACAGCTAATACGTATCTTTATCCATTAGTCGCGTACCTATTGTATATTACATGGGCGTTGGCCGAGTGCAAGCCAATGTGACAAGCAACACGACAAAAATATCGGGGCAATGCTGTACAGGGCAGTAACCCCTACACACTAGAGAGCTAATCGACACCTTGACAGGTCGTCATCGCAGAAATATTCAACCTAATGGTGGTCTATTAAAAGTTTACCTATCCAATTCATACAAAATATTAGATTAGTCTTATTATCCTAACGAGCACCTTTGGGAGCTTCCACTCG
>JAODAF010354946.1:0-22894 GCA_027574765.1 Molpadia intermedia
CAACTAGATTGTGTAGTCTCTATTCGCTATAATCATGTTTGTCCAATTTCCATATACTGTGCAGCTATCATGTCTAAAATTATCTAAATAAGTATACATTTGCTGAACTTGTTTGTATGTTTGCTATATATTTGAACATATTTGGTTATATGCCAATAAACAAAAATGCCAATAAAATATGATTATTTCCTAAGCCAATTAGGAAAATAATGTGTTTATCTAAATTTAGTTAGGAATATCTTATTAGAGGTACCCTGCGGAAACAACAGAAATAAATGTTATTATGAAGGTGAAAGCCATAATCCTATACTCCTCGTGATTGTCTTAAAGAGCGTCTCGTTGTCTGGTCCATAATCATCATAAACATATCTTTAATATTCATTATAAACTAACTTAAATCTTTTAGATTTCTATATAAATTTAATTAATACGTTTATTTAGAGGTTTATTTCCAGCCCTATTCGGCACAACCAATGACGTCACCCGAACAAAATGCAGTGAAATGAATGACTAAATTTGTCACTAAAATAATGTCCGCTATAGATGGTCGTATAATGATAACACCAATTCAATAATAACAAATATTAAATGGACAAACTAGTGTTCATATGGAGGGTTCTTTGGTGATAAATTGCTACCTCTCTACAATAATTGTTAAACTGCCTAGCACATAACAAACCAATCTTACATGTCGTTTAAGTTCCAGAGTTTCGTAAAATATTAATGTGAACGTTTATCGAATGTATTAGATATTTTGCTATGTATACACAATCAATAACTCTAATCATTCCTTAAATAGCAAATATTCCTAAAACTGTAATTTAAATTTTATTCACACTTCTATTATAGGAAGGTCAGTTCCATGAACATATATACTTTCAAAGTTTTACAAAGCAGTTAGGTTGTCTTTCTGTTTTATTAAGGTTGTGTTTCTGTATTATTTGCCAAGTAAAAGTATTTTATGTATTATTCTTAGTTATCGTTCTTCAGGTTTCATTCCTTGCCGAAAGGTCAAAGCCCTCTAAGTAACCTATGATTACGTGTGTGTGTATATACGTATGTGACGCTAACCTGTAACTCGGAAGTGGTAATTTCAGTTGGATATATCCCATATACACATGGTATGTAGATCCCTCTGATATTTAGAGTTCATTTGAGGTAAAACACCATAGGAGATAATGAGTACTAGACTCCTAAATTCCAAAACTCGTAACAGTCAAATAGTCAACAAATAGTAAATAAAAATGGATTCACTTACGCTATATTAATGTAATGTATAATGTTTTTATTGGGTAGGTAATGGTGTAAGTCATATGAATTGTGAACTGTACAATTATAATGAATGAAAAAAAGTAGATGTGTATCAGGTGAAGAAGTAACTAAGTAATGAATTGAAATTGTATCAAGTGCATAAATCGATGAAATGAATAAAATATGGATGGAAAAAAAATAGTCAACTTACACTTACCTAAACATGATAACCCAAATAGAGATATAACTTTTCCATATGTCTCGTAATTTTGCGGTTTCTTAGTACGGCTAAAAATTGTAAACGCTTTTATGACTTTCTGGTTCTTAATTCTAAAGGATATTTGATCTATGATTATGTTTTCGCTTTCTATTTCATGTGTACAATACATTTTATTTAAATTCTTAACCACAATATCTAAGTATGTATAGTTTATTCTTTCATAAATTGTCGAGGACCAAGCAATTAAAATACAAACCCCAAATAAGGCATACAAACAAACTATAAACCCCATTCTTGTATTATTATAGAATAAGAATAAGTAAGAAATGGGATTATCAGAGAAGCGGTCTGTATCCTAGATACAGATATTAAGCTATATATTAATACAATGGTATCCGTGCATAAATGATATATAAATAACTTGACCAACCATTACTTTTCGTTTTAAATAAACGATTGAATGTATCAACATAATGTCATAGTAGATGACTTTGCTCGGAAACTTTCACCTGATATTTCTAATGTTTTAATTTATATTAATTTATATCATATTATGTTCGTATATTTGCTTTGATGCAGTTACTCTTGGGTATTCTATGAAGCAGTAATTGAAACTTAGATTCCATGATACTCCCAAACGTCGTGAGTTAATATTAACACATATAGCAGTTAAATCTAATAGCCGTGTATTTAATAGGCAAATTAAATGTTTATTTATTTTTCATATATATGCATAGTTATATATTCGGTGCTCAGTTATTGTAATTTATTGATCAAATTTAAAGAAGGGACATTTTGTCAATTGCAAGATTTCATTAAAATAAAAAATATATATAGTTACAGACGGATAAAAAACAATGATACTGAAAACGATAACGCACACATGATAAAAACATTTCACCAATGAATATGACTATCCAAGGGCCAATGCCATCAGACTCTTGTGCATAATGTTGATCCGTTTTAACATTGAAATGACACTTCAAACATATCCACTATTTAATCAATATTAACTATATCAGTAATATTATTACTATAATGATTCAAAATCATTAAAATTAAGAAACATTATCATATAAGGAGCTTAAAACAACGAATAATAAATCAAATGTTAAATTGCTTACAATTAATTGTTTTAGCATTTTGTAACAAAATGTTATGTTCTCGGGTTCTTCTTTAATATTTCAGCTGCTCATTTTGACCGTAAGCGAGTAACGTTAGCATTAAGTATCGCTTCTTTACCCTCGACCTAGTTTCATTAAGGAATAGAAGATAATTTAATTTTCAAAAGACGTGCCTAGAAAGTTAAATCCGCTTTGAAATACGTCCTTTTAGGATTAAATTAAAACAATTAACATTGTTCTCTAAACAGTTGTCAGTTCACGTTTATGATTTTATTTAATTATATTATAATCGATGTTATCAATACAAATATTAACACAATGATGTAATATATCAACTGTAAACGATAAGATGAAGATTTTGTTATTAGCTAACGTAGACATTTACGAACGAAGTCGAGATTTGCGTTAATATTTTAAAGCGGCAAAGTTTAAATTTACTTTAAAATAATTAAGAATAAAATAATTATCATTGATTATTGTTATTGCTAAATGAAATATAATGGTAACGGATGCCTAATTGTATAGCAAGATTACTTTAAACAATGTAACTGCAACATAACTACAAATTCGTAATCAATTCTTAAACATTTGTTGTAGTATATTGTGCGGCCCAGGTAAGGATTATACGTTTGACGTTTGAAGAACCGTAGCCACACACATGCTATGAGCCCATAATACTTACATTCGGTGTTATTCTTTTGAACGAATATATAAGTATGCAATGCTTTAGAATCCAGTTAATCACCGTGGTAAAATTTACATCGGCCCGATATCAATAGGCGATAGGTTTAGCAATTTTAACGAGATCATTAACTCCACTCTCAAATTACAGATTTAATGTATGGACGTGTTTTAATTTTAAGCGATTTAGTCCGACTATCACATTATAATGTCAAATATATCACATTATAATGTCAAATATATTGTCAACGCTTCAATCCCTTACTGGGCTTTAAATAACGGTGACGATGGTGGGTTTAAAAATAATGCTTCTAGTGAAACGTTGAAATTATGTCTTCTTGACATTTTCTCCGAGAAGTTAAACCCCGATGGCGAGTTGTATATATATTGTAATGTGTGTCTCACATATATTTATATATTTATTCTTATCTTTTATATGTGGGCTGATTTTAATGGCACTGTACCGGTAATGCAAGCAGTTTTTACCACTATGAAATGTTAAGTGTATGTTTGGCATAGTATACTCTGTAGTAGTTCTGTAATAAATACGATACGCTAGTGTAGAGGTTCATCCGCTCTTTTGGAATCCCCTTGTTAACTGTCATGTTCGCTCAATGTATGTTATTTAGGTCACTAGCGGTAAGTTACATACATGGTACAGCGTTTGTCATACTTTTAGGTGCCATAAACATGAGAACATAATATGTAACATGAGCTAGCCAATCTAGGAAGTCGAGTTTATAAAACCGGATCATTAAATGCAAGCCCTAAAATTGAATGAATTTACAGTGGTCAATAGCTCGGTCTTGGGACTTTATGGTGGTTGCATTCTACTTTCTATGAGTGACCTGATTTATATACATGTTCAATAATTTACCATTTCTTTGTTTGGTACCAATCGCATATTCAAGAATTTACAATTTTATTGATTGAAAACACAAAATGTCACGGTTCAAATTATGCAGCTGATATAAATGGAGAGGGAGCAAATGAGGAGATATTGCCGACATAGTTTTCTGTAAAGTTTGCGCAAATGTAATTCTCTTTGTCACCCATAATCCACCAACTAGTATAAACTCATTGTAATTCAACTCACATTAGTAGCAGACGTACAACCACGTGGTTAAAGTGTATACGAAACCAGCTGAAAATTCTAGTTGAGACCTCCCAGATAATTTTTTCAGAATAAACATATACCTGTTAAAACACATACCTAAACCAGTGAGGTCTGTTAATACCAGTTGTGACCAGTTAACACTTGTATAACAGGGTATCAACTGGAATTTTCAGCTGGGAGGCTTAACGTTTGAAAGCTTAGTTCAGTCGGGTAATTAGCAATTCGTACATGGCAATTATAGAAAAGATAAATACAATGCACACCAATTTGTTTTGAATGCATAAATCTGATACTGGAGGATTTATGTATTTATCTTCTTCTTATTAGGCTTTCGTCCGTCTTTTTGCTATTACGTTATTGGTTCGTTTCTTTCGTAGACCACTGTGGTTGCATGAAGAAAAAATCATGTCCAAGTATTATTACATTGTTTTAGTATTATTATTGCCCTTATATTCAGTCGTATGTTCTAATACATGCAGTTATAATTATTGTATTTCAATGAAACCACTGCTTATAGCAACAGGCACCGGCTTCAAAATAGGCTATTTAATACTGCAACCATATCTGTTATTTTTTTTAATTCCTTCGAGTAATACAAATTATGTACCACGGTTGCATGCGCACATAAGCAAACAGTGAATGTAATAGGATTGTAATTCAATCAATGGTATTACTTAAAATAATGAATGTAGCAATTTTGAATGAATTTTGAATGATGTAAAAATCGATAAGTATTTGTAAAAAACAAAATAATATTCCCATCGAGCCACAACCGGACGAATGGTATTTTGTAACAGTTTTACAGTTATTTAAATTGTTTATATGTTTGTTTGTTTATGATTTTCAAGTTTCTGCTCTAGTGAACTATGTGGCAGTTTCCAAATCTCATCACGTCATCTATTGTCCTCTTTTACATGGCATGCGCCTGCACATGCGATTTTGTCATATCACACCTCAAATGATAGCTCACACTCCCCACTCTCTACGGTTCACTCCTTGCTAATTAATGTCGATTAACACAGAATATAGCCACGACCAACCATAAATGTATTGTATTCATGTACACAATTGCTTATATATTGGAGCATGTTTGACATGAAAATACAATTATTATAGCAATGCTTATATTATAACTAAGTGGATTAATTGGATGAGAACTATACCTGGAAGTGTCCGGACCGCCGCACAACAGGAAGGGAACACAGAACCATTATAGCCAGCACTACCATTAGACCCCATCCTGTCAGAAATGCCGTACCAGGTACAATTCTTAAACCGAAGGGTGTAGCCTTTGGATTGGTGAACAAAATTGCAACCGCTGTTAAATTACCTTCCGTCACTTCCTCAAGTATCACTGTAGGAATAAAATTGGTACATTTGTATATATATAATGTTGAGAAAAGTAGCACAGGATAGACCCTGAAAACACAGCCTCGTGCCCAGACACGTAGCTATAATTGGGGAACAATCCATTTGGGGGTATAACTGCCGTATATTTTGGGTGGCAACACACCATTGCAATCTATTATTTGGTAACGAATTTGATAAGTTAATGAAACATTTGAGTTTCACGTTCACCGTTTTTGGTGGGATAGGCTGGAGTTACTCCAAATGAACAATGGTTCTCAACTTTGAAATATTAGACAGAACTAAAACCCACTTCATGTACTTTTTTATTTTTGTGGACTCGGCTGGAATCGGCTCCGAGTTCGATTCCAGTTGCAGGCGATACCCATTCCGCGCCAATTCCGAGTCCAGGAAAAAATGGAATCGAGTCCGAGTCCGGACTCGTGCGTTACAGCCCTGTTTCATTAGGGATGGGTGGCTGTGACCGCCCCTTAATATCCCCCATGGCTACGTACGGCATTGTTCATATCAGCCCAAAATGGACGTAAGTGACCCAACTTTATGTGTGTATATTATATTTAATACCCACTGACACATTACACATAATGCAATACACGTATTGCGACTACAATGCATCAATTTAAACAGCACAATCGTCACGTAACTATTAAATGTGTGTAGATTTTATATATTTGTCTAATTTGTTTACGATTATATTGGTTCCGATGCCAGAGACAGCATTGGAATATATGCCGTCAAGGTGTCATATGCGTAGGTGTGTGTGTGTGTGTGCAGCCCATAGCTTGTAAACACGATTCCAAGAAAGGAATGTTGGATTGATTTGATACTTATAGTATGCGCCGTGGCCATGGATGTTAGATAATTCGTGTTTTTTTTTTTTTTTTTTTTTTTTTTTTTTTGTGTTTGGTGGGGGGGGTGGGGCTAGCGTAAGTCACATTAACATTAATGAGTGGGCGGAGCGTAATATAGCATTCTTGAAATGTTAATAACTTTGTTACTGTACTGATTTATTTGGTACAAGGGTATACACTGCTTGTAGGCATTATTTCATATCGTGCACAATATGATCTCATAATTATTCATAAACGAGGGCAGCAAATAGCTAGATAATAATGTTGAGGGGAATGTTGGATGGTTGTGATACTTAGTGTGCATGATGGTTATGAGCAGTAGATAGTTCCTATTGTTTTTGACTGAAGCCACATAATATTAATGAATGAACATCTTTGTCAAAAAATCCGGCTTTTGATCAATATGACCATTATGACGTCAATGTGAGTTTAATTCTTTTGTGCAAATACAACACCACATGGTACGTCTGGAGTCGTTGCTACGGTGTTATATCAACTAAAATGCAGACAAGATAGCTTTCATATGATTCGACGCTCTCAAAATATATATTAGACACATTCTCTTGAATTGTTCCTGGAATATTGAAATCCTTCGCTCATGTAATCTTAGAATTATGTCAAGTATATATAGTATTCCAATTCTTCTCCGGTATACGTGAAGAAAATAACAACCGTAGGTCATTGGAAATAATATCTATATATTAACTTTGAGGCACAAATGATAATCTTTTTATCCAAAAGAAATTTAATTCCCATTTTAGAATTATGACCTAGATCAATGCGGCAATAGTAATTTAATACAATATTGAACATAATGGGTTAAATGTAGCAGCGTATGTTTGTCAGTCGGCTTAGTAATTTTTCCTAAAAAGTTCCAGAATACAATGAAGTACAATTTATAAAGAATGACAAATCTTTAGTTGTGATAAAAAGATAATGTTATACTAATAGAAAGCAGGGCTTGAGATTGATCGAGGATGATATATATATATATATATATAACAACAGAAATAGAACAGAGAACGAACTCATAATGGACAATATTGGAATACTATACAAATTTTAATGACTTGAAATATTCGGTCCCTCCTGGAACCTTTCTCAACATGAACGAGAGTATGAATGAAGACACGTAGCCTATATACAGTGAAGAAACATTGAAAAGAAAAAGCGTATGGAATAACATTTAGTTTCTTGCACTGTGATAAGAAGACTATGTCAGAACGAGTTCTGGCAAGTTTGTAAAGAAGGTGTTGGTGTTTTCATCTAGCGTGGAGAGCATCATCGTCAAGATGTGGTCCAACCATAGTAAAACATACTAAATGTTATTCCATAAGCTTTACGAGACATTAAGGGAATGGAAATATTAAGAGACTATACGAACATATAGCAAATATCACTAACGTGTCCAGGACTTGAAGAAAGTGTGCGCCAATGAAAGGTGGGTGTGAATTTTTTTGTCTTTAATTAAGTGTACTTAGATGTTTTCCTGATATCAGTGATCTAATAGCCGAGTCCCCATTGGACCCGACTCTCAAACATTTGCGACATAAACGATTAATATATGATTCCACGTTACTAGTCTCGCAAATTTGTGTTGATAGGGAAGACATTTAAATAAAGTTTAGCGTGACTCAAATTTTAAATAACATTTTATGAGAATTTGACACTAACAGAGAGCTAAAAGTTATTCAATACAATGTCAATCATAATTCCGTATGGAAATGCTTATCCAATTCCACACTTTTTTATATAGATTTATCTCCCGTTTGTCGTAAATACTCCCGACGGTCGAAACATGAGGCATACCTTAATTACGGAAAACTGTTATGAAATCAACATATTTTCCCAATTGGCTTACGCGTTGTGCAATACACCATTTAGAAGTGCAAACATGACGTTGTTCCACGAGGAAGCATTAAGCTATGAAATGTGCATTTTAGCGTCGTATCAAGTTTCCGGCTATAAGGTACGAATATTAAATCTCAAAAAAAATTAAATCGTTTATGGGTTATCTGTTTGTAAGATTATCTAAGATAAATATCGTTAAGTAAAATACAGTCCTTTTTCATATCTCGTAAAATTACTTTATTAATTAATAATCAGTTGAGAGTTAAGGTGTCTGTAGTGCTACACTATACTATAAAGGTCATGACTGAATGCAGTGGCATTTCAAAACTAGGACATAAAATGGCAAAAATACATTGAAACGCCCTATACTATCAGTTTTTGTAAATTTATATTTTTAGCTTGACACAACAATTGTAATACTGACATGTGTAAGATACTAATGCATTTTTATACATATTTGTCACTCTTCTATCTGCTGAAGATGGCCTCAAGGAGTCCGAAACTTTCAATAAATCTCTTATAAATTTTAGTACATTTGTCAATATTGTGTGTCCTTTCTTTTAATTCATCTATTTTATATGTTGACATTAATTCACCTGTCTAAAACTTACTTTGAATTGTAGAACTATTATGGTGTCTCTGTATCTATATACAAAACTACCAATAATTTAAGTAATTATTTAGACATTATCAAGACATTCCATTACTTACTTGCATTTCCAATATGTGCAACGGTATGGACAACGCTGAAGACTGCCACGATGTAACCGACCAATTTATGGAAACTGATGTTTTGATCTACAGGTAGGTATTCGGCTAGCTTTGTTGCACGGATGTACGTTAATGTTTTTCTCAGCATTAGCGCCAGTATGAAAGATGAGTTGAAGTTAAGGCACTGACCACATCCACGAGCTAAAGAAATATAAGAATAAATAAAAGATAAATAAAATATAACCAAACATAATATCGAGGATAGATGTGTTGCATGGGACTTAACTATTTGGAAATAACTATTGAAAATATTACGATGGTAATGTACGTAATATTACGTTACATTGTGTCACTATTATGGTTACGTTGGGACCATTAACAGAGTGTTCCTATATTAATAAAACTACCTGCACGACTCGCCATATTTGTCATTTGCTCTCCAATGCACCATTTTATTAGAGAAGTGTGCAAGTCAACGGATGAACAGAGAAAGCACGGATTTCACATAGTTAATAGTTCTGTGAATTTATGCGAATATAATATATATTTTATCCAAAAAGGAAGATGGTATATAACTATGCGAGGTGTTGATTTGTTTTCTTTGCAAATGTTCCTACCTTCCTCAGAAATAAGACTTCTAAACCTCAATTAATAACAAATGTGATACAGTGTCCATAACATATTTCCTTGTTCCATAATATTTAATTGTTTTAACGATAGTTTTGCACAATAATCATTTGATACAATTTTACAATAAATATACAATTCGGGCTCAAGGTCACCACTCCTCCACCGATACTACCTATTGTATGACCCTGCAGTTAGCAATTAAGTTATATACACTGTAAGGTGCATATTTCCTAATTACCTGTCGACAGCAATGAGAATTACCCTTTTAGTTGAAACTTATTTTGTTCCTTCAAGCGAAAATGTTCTCTAAGCCATTTTACGTCCCAGGTAACGGACTCAATTTAACATTGGATCACCTGGGGCGAAATATGAAAGAATGTATTGCTGATGCAAAACATAAACCTTGAGAAAAGGTCATTTATTCAGAGTGCCACAAAAAAGAATATCAGTAGTCTATTTTGGGCTTTCAGCGATGAATTCTAATTACCAATTTCCCTTACTGTGCATTCCTGCATGAAATGGATTAACTACGAACAGCTTTAAACAACGACTGCATTCCTCATTCGAGTCTTCTTCGGTTTGGGAGTTCGGTCTAAATAACCTAATTTCGAACACTGTGGTAATAATTCATTGCAAATACTGTGAAAGGTTTTCAAATGTTAATACAGTGTATTACAGTTAAATCCACTATATACCGAGTTTTCTTTTCCTGCCATGCTTACGAATATTTGACGTGCCGAGATAGGAGACACAAATTGCTTACATTTAACCCGTGCAAGTGGACGTCGGAATATGTGAAACAAACGCCTCTTTATAAAATCTTTTAATAAATACTGTTTAGATATTTTTTATTGGCTATTGGTCAACCCTTAATTGTATGTCCAGCCAGGTCAAATATTAGTCTATTAGTTAATGTTGGTTTTTAAAAAAAGTAATTTTTGTTGTAGGAAGAGACACATATAGCCTACTCTCAAGGGAACAATATCAAGGGCCATTTTTGCAACAAGCAACAACCACAAAAACGAATTTGGCGATGAACACCTGCCAGGATTATATTTAATCTGAATCTGATATATCATTTCATATAATTTAGTAATTTAATCAACACTTGTTTATTACTATCATCTTAATTTAATATTAGTAACCTTTAAGCCATGATCTGTCATTTGTATCTATATTACACAATGACTATTAGTTTAATTTCACGCATAATTGGTACATTATTGACCAAGTTTTGACCAGACTCAAACCGCCGAGGTGTTATGAAGTTTCTTCCTATGCTTGGTCATGGTGGGGGATCATCTTCCGTTAATACTCATCTAGGGTAGATTAAATGTAAAAAAAAGTAATTACCGTCGGTTGCTGAAAATGTCAAGAAAACATTTGGGATTTGCAGACTACTTTAGATGTATAGTTTCAGACCTGCGGTTTTGAACCGTGGGTTTTTGGCAGTGGTGACAGGATTGAATAACAACGCCTTTGATAATATGGAGATGAATATATCTGTCATGGGACTTTCCATGTGCTGGAAGCCGCGTGTCTTGTCGTGCTGTAGTATATGGGAATTCAAAAGCTAATCATGTTTTTATTTGATGATAAAGGGCGCAAACTTTCTTAAACACTTATCTATACTTATTCCCTATTCACGACGGTGTGCATAAAGTACATGTATAGTTCATAACTGCATACACTACCACCATATTACGCACGATTTACATTGAATGATCATTGCAAAAAATTGTCAACATTAATTGTATTGCAATAATATGTATGTCAGTAATCTCCCTACATCGCGCACTAGTGTAATTATTGTATATAAACTGCCAAATAATAGTAACCTATGGAAAGTGTATTCTGCTGTATGCCCTAATATATGTTTTTTGGTTCATAGTTTATGTTTTCACTGCAACTATACACTATACCTTCATACCGTATGCATGAGGTACGCACGTACCAGACACGTAGCCAGCCTCCGATGCACATTCCAACTCTGATACCCAGCCGTAAATTTTGGGCGACAAGACCACTTTTTAATGTTACATACAGTTTGGGGTTTATATATAGCCCGCTACCAACTATTGGTCTAATAACATTGAATTTTACAGTTTCCTACAGTCATCCTGTATTATAAATGCGTCAATAACTGGAGACAAAACTACACGATCGATCTAATTATGATTAGAATATGATGAAAACCGAAGTATTACCGAACACTTATCTTGCAACATCTCTTTTGTACTTGATTATATAATTTATTGGATCGTAAAGCAGAAAATATCCATAACAAATATAAATAAGGCGAATACGTGCACAACGATTCATCGTTTCGGATACCTCTCCATAGGTTACCATATACCACAAATCTATCATGTATAGTACATTTTAATCAAGGGGAGGACTGACGTGGGTTCTAACCCTTCCCCGATGGACCTGGTCTGGATCTTGTATTAAAATATATTTCACCGCGCGGACACTGATGCATACTGCAAATACATTTGTAGGCTGATCTGCTTATTTTTTTTTATCTCTACTGATATTTGCTGTCGGTAACATCAAACACATCGACGAGAACTAATCATTTGTCTTCCGCTAGCTGACATGGGTCATCATTTGTTGTAGCATTGCAGCCTTTTTTTTCAAAAATGGTCTCTTGAGATGATATTACTTGTATGGTTCTTAGAATATCAATTCAAACTTAATACCAGCTACATTTCCAAAACTAATTTTCATAGTCGAACTTTAGTTGATAAAATTTGTTCAATCGATTTGGATTGTAGAGGTCACGTGGATCTATATTCCATAATTAATATACAAATATGAGTGGTATTTCTGGTAAATGTAATGAAATATTAAGTAGAAGACGTTTGCTGTCATGCTTTTAGATTTGATGTCAGCGAGTATTAAATTTGTGAATGGCGCCGACCCATCGAGCAAATTAATGAACAGTGAGAAAGACCATAAATTAACATAACGATTTTAAGATAAAAACTGTTATCTGGTAGTCATTGAGTAAACTATTTAAAAAAATGGTGAGACGTAGACTCGATAACAGTGTAGCCTGTAAATAGAAGCGGCTGGTGGTCAAATTGAAAGTGATAATTGTTGTGAAATTCTGACAGATACGACTTACGATAAAATAGCTTTAGTGTCTAATTATGAAATGTTTGTATTTTTTATATTTCAAACTCCCTTATGCACTTTATGATTGATTGATATATTCATTTGTTTTATATCAATCACGCTGGTGTATATAAGTCCGTGTGTATTTAATCCGATAATTATTAGACGAATGTTGAATACAAGATCTCTATTGATTTTGGTTTAGGGTCAAAGATCATTTACGGTCAATAGAGATACGATTACAAAACCCTTGTAAATAATGCCAACTTGGACTAAATTCATAGTTGGTGGCCAGGTGTCTTATAATAACATTTTGTCTTTGATAGAGAGTCAAATGTCATTTGAGGTTACCCTGGGTTGTAATAATTTATAATGCCAACTTGGATTCATCTCATTTAGGTCAACAGAGGTCAACTTAGAAAAAACGTTTTAAAGCTGGGTAAGTCAATATGTCAACTTGGCCGATTAATCCCTTTTTATTTTATAGGCCAATCATAAAGAGTAAACAGAAATGCTTTCGTTGGTGCTTTGTATATGACGTCGATATCAGTACTAAGTTACATGTTCCTCTATATCAGCTATATAGAGTAAACCACAGTCGATCGTCCTCTATGGGATTTCATTTAGACTACCACAATTGTTTAAAACAATTATACACGAGCTAGTATTCATGAAGTAATCAAGATATTTAAATATATGTAGATATCATTTCTGGAAGCAATATTAGAGATGAAGGTTCGCTTATTGGCACCGATCATCCAGGGACCTCGATGATCTAAGCATCGTGACAAACAATTACATTGTGTGAATAAATTCGCTTTTTATTGCATTTATCACACATAGTACCGTTGGGAATATAGATGTCACAACTAGAAAACCCTGAACATGATCTCTCAATAATATGTCTCGTCGTCATCTTTATAGATCCCTCTTAAGATTTGTGAATGGTAGAATAATTTCGTTTTGGTTTCACTGATGTTAAAGGCTGAGTACAACTAGTTCTTCATTAACAAATATCTTAAACTTATATAGACCCAAGTCTTTCAGTGTATGCTTAGTTTAGTATTGAGATCCCTTACAGCATTGCACTGTTTATATACTTTTTTGCAGACCCTTACTGTTAACGGACGACCACTGTGGTCCCTATACGGACACGTCCTGGTAGTTTATCTTTGTACTCGTTTGCTGTAAACAACTATCAACTTGTCTTTCATAGTAATATTATCAATCTAATACGGTATAATAAAGACAACACCCCGTCTGCCCGTTTACTATCACTGCTATATACGCAAATAGCTAATTAAGATTCATTCCTAACTTCCACTCATCACGAGTGACACTTTACATATATGCGCTTGTCTACCTTTACATATATTTGTTGAACACATACATAAATATGTTGTTCGTTGCTAATTCTCGATTCATATGACATACTAAAGACAGAAGTGCATGTACTCTTTGGACGAAAAACTATACGTATTCACCATTCCCCTTTGTTATTCTGACATAATGTACCTTTGGGTGTCACGATATTCAATATCCCACAAAGTGGAGAATGAAATCTTGGATAGTGTCTTAAATAGCAGATGTAAAGCGACTTTCCATACCCATAAAATTGCAATTCTGCTACTATACTATTACTGTAAATAGGAGAATGCTCCTGAAAATGCTCAAACCCGCTTTACGCAGCCCGATGGTTGGGCAGTTACAATTATATTCGTGTAGACATACTGATCCCTTTTACTAATTCACCTATACCACTCTCCCTCGGCAATCGAGAAACAAAAAACCCGGAGGTGTGGTGGGTGGCAAACAGCGATTCTTGACAAAATATTCTGCAGTTTTCAACTCCGATTTAGGCGTGTTTGTCACTGTTTCCCCATTATTTCCCTATTTGTATTTGTTTAAGTAATTATTATGTACTATTATGTACCATTGATGCAGAGCAGCTATTAGCCTCATGCATGACAAGTCAGGAAAACAAGAATAACATTTAACTCGACACATATATGATATTTATATATATGATTTTCTGTTCAATTTCAATGTGGAGGTCGATAGCGTGTTACCGTAAAGTATAAACAGTCAATGCAAAACATATAGCTCGATACGTAATACACACCTATCAAAATAAACCACCTAACAGTTGAGCATTTTAGTTCTAACAATATAGATCCAAGAACAAGATTTGCGATTTTTTGGCAGATTATGTTCGGTATGAAAATGTAAACAAACGTAAATTTGGTGGTGATCAAGATGAATATTATGTCTGTTCTTCTTGCCCTGCAAAAAAACGGTGTAAATATCCTAATGGACTGAAAGATTATGATGGATGGTAAGAGCTGCGAAGGTTTATTATGACCATTGTAACAGTAGTACCGAGATATGCGCTTGTAGTATAGCTAGCATAGGCTTATGATAGGCTTGTATTATACATTATCAACACAAGAATGAAAACGTAAATCAATTTAACGGTTAGTCGCTGAATGCTGTTTGGATTTCTGTTGGACTTGCATGTGCCTCTCTGTGTGAAATTCGTAATACTGAAGCTATACTGTATTTCGTATTAAAAACTTACTACAACATAATTGGTTGATAGTTGTGGCGTGCGTGTTGTGTGTTTGATTTGTATATATTATATGGCTGCATTCAATGGTACGTGGGCACAGAGGGCGTAAATTAATATGGTTAGCGATTGGAAAAAAGACTACTATTCTGATATAAATCCGGAAATAAATTTGACGTAATTGGGTAGAAAGTTCAATTGCTGCTTAAATTCTAAAGTTAAAAGTTGTATATGACTTTTCTGTACGAACATCATAACAATGTGATACAACCAGGATATATTTAAAGGGGTGAAGTCTGGAAACGTTCCCTTGCGCATTCCGTGTGCTTTTTTTATATGGCCATGTTGTGAGTTTTCTACGCCCCATGTTGATTGTTGTATTTAGACTCAAGACTGCGACTCAAGACGTCGAAACCACCTACCACCTTTAAATGTAGAGATTACTTGACTGTTTGCGGGGTTTCTGTGATATTTTATTCGGTGATATTTCGTAAGCGTTAGTAAATATCATAACATTTCACATTGTTGTTGAAATTTGACTATATTCGAGCGTGATAAAACATACGATTGTGTCTTTAATTATTTAACAAAACCAAAACATATAATTTACGGTGAAATATCTAGAAATCAATCATACATTCCGAATATGGACAAAAACACCCACAGATTCCATGAAACAAGATCGGAAGATAATTTGCAAGCATCTTAGAGGTTTAAATATACTCTACAGCTATCAAGAACTATCAAATTAACTAGTCTTCTCGTAGAACACTTTTAAAATTATATTATACAACCATCCTTTTACAACAAATAGGTCCTAGCGGCGTAGATTAAGATTCAAGTAATTGTTAATGTAGTTTGCTTTGCGACACGTGAGTTGCATTTAGGATCCCCGAGAGATGTTTTATTGCATTCCACAATCATTTCAAAGTTTTGAATTTCGAAGAAGTTAAATTACTCTTTTTTTTTCTGGTTGGCGTAGTAGGTGTATGCTCCCAGGCGAGACAAAATCACCAACGTCTAAGTGGGTACTCAGCCGACATGGCAGATACTTGACGGTTTGGTGTCGTTCCACTCTGCAACCACTCCGTTCGAGTTCGATATTCTGGATGGTTTCGAGATGGGTTACCTAAAATGTGTTCATGTTCTTTAACATTGTATAATAATTGCAATATGGATACATCTGTGAATAGCGTCCATGAAAACATTTTTCCCCAACATTCGATAGTAGTTATCGTGTGAAAGTATTGTCAGGAGGCGTTGTTTATTAAATGACGTATTATAAACGTCATTCTTTGTGGCTTGTGATCTCCCGGTGTCAGAACATTTGGAAAATATAGTCAATTTTTCTACATTAGAATTAATTCGTCACGCAATTTTACCAACGCCGGAATCATAATGTCATCATTATTCAATTGATGACAACAAATCATTTGGAAGATAAAAAATAACCAGAATTACTGATCATTTGGACGTAATTAAGTAAATATTTATCAATCTACTAAATTTGTCATGTATGTACGCCAATAACGATGACTTGAGTATTTGCAAATTAGTAGTCACTCAATGAGTTGTGTAAGATTAAGTGTCGTCCCGTTCCGCCGCCATTGTTGCCTAATACATAAAATGATGAAGATCAGTCTACGATGCTTATTTTATTGAAATCTGGTAAATTCACTTATATAAAAATAAGAAACATGGTAATCAACGTTGTTATTAAATGTTATACTATAGGATATTAAGATAGACAGGTGTGATTCAATTAGCTCCAGTGTGTTATTCTGACCAGATACACTTTCGTAAAGGGACAACACCTTTGGTGATTAAAACTGTCTAATTTTAATTTCTCTTCACTTTTCTTAATGTGTTTCCATTAAGGTGTAGATTGTGTGGTTGTCGGTAGCCAAGTGGTGATGTATGTTATTGTTTCAAGTGAAGTATATGGTGCAGGCGATTATTATACGAAGTTTGCTCATTTTATTTAAAAATGCTAAATCAGCTGAAGTTAGTTTGAAATAAAATAATACAATCACTTTTGTAACTAACTAACAAACTTACTGTAGTACGAGTTAGCATACCGATGAAGATGCATATGTGTATTTTGCTGTGATAAAAACCTCCAGAGGAAGAAATAAATTCATAAAGATCTCCCAAACCTATTTTGCCTATGCCTAACTTTGTTTTCGATAATCAACTGAACCCATGTTTGATGTTTATAATAGACATTCAAATGATTTTGTCCAGTAGAAATATTGAGGAGAGTGAGGATGATGGCAATTTTTTTCATCAAAGTTCTGGGGGAAAGTTCCCCCTCCCCATTGCGTCCCTGCGGAAGTATATGTAGTATATGCGTCAGAATCCGTAACTCACTTGGGTTTAGTATGGAACAAGAAGCTACTAAAACTTAGCCATTCATAATCGGAAAGATTGTGACAAAGTTCCCATTTCCTAAATCGGATTTAAAATTCCTCTAGCGCTGCAAAACCAACACCCACCTGTATTAAATAAATAAGTGTTTTTCCAAACAGTCTATACTGTCTACCGTCATACTTTTTACAATATCGAATAGCATTAGCGATGTGAACATGGCTGGCCTGTAGCCAGACTAACCAGCTTGGCGTCAATAGTTTCTGAGGGGCAGTATACAAGGGTTCAATAAGGCTAAAATGGTATAAAATGGTCTAAATTTTAGGGGGGCAAAATACATGCATGGTCCGCTAGTGTACGATTGCAAAATCAGTAAATGGAAATATGGCATCATTAGGTTTTATATCAAAAATAAAATCTCTTACTTTTTAAATTTTATTTCTCAATTGTCGAATCCAAGAATAATAGTGACGTCACAAGTAATCAATGCTTCACAGAACGTGAACTGATCTAGCTGGCAGATGATGACGTAAGCTCTCTTCAACGATATATAAACACAGCGATATTTTCATTGACTACAATTTATGGAAACCATAAAAGCAAAGACAATTTTTAACCTCACTGTTTGTAGAAGAGTATGTTTTTAGCCTGTTTCTGTGTATTCGTCCAAGATGACTCGCTAACGACCTACTACGTCATCACAACAAAGCAAGGAATGGAACAAAAGAAAATAAAAGAATCCTATCCTCGTTTACGTGTATCATGGACAATTTATCACCAATGAAATACGATAAAAAGTTGTTTAGCATATTTAGGTCGATATTGAATTTGGAAGGTATCTTAAGCCTTGATTACATATATTAATAAACCCAGACTATTAGACTTCAATGCACTATGAAAGCACACAGATTAGGTACACATTTGCACTAACGCTTTGCCATAAGAGCGAATATCTCACACGTTGCGTAGAATGAATTAACTCAACATAGGTCAAGGTTTGATACACTACATACACTAATACAAATAAAACTATATATATATATATCATTAATATTTATACACTGGGTGTACTAATGGCGCGTTAATCGTGTTTGTAGACCAAGTTATGTATTTATGTTGTGTATGTTTAGAGTGTATAGAGTACAGTATTTATAGTGTATACAGTATATAGAGTTTAGAGTGTATAAAGTATATAGAGTTTAGAGTGTATACACAGTATATAACTTATAGAGCTATATAAGTGATATATTTATTTCTAAAACTTGATTATATATTTAATGTGGTTATAATGAAGTACCATTTAAATGGAATTTAATTGAAACCCATTTATTTCAGGATGTTCTCTAAAGGACCACAGAGGGGGTCTTTTCTCCGTTAGTCGTAAAACCTTTAACTTTTTTCATGTGACGTGATGTTTACACCGCCATTTTGACGGGCAAATCGGTCCGGCAACCATAATAGCTTAATTAGCTTAATTATTTCAGTTTTAGCCTATATATTCCGCAAATACATATATTTTAATAGTGCCTTGCTGTGAAAAAAGTATAAAGAAAACCTTTTTTTTGTGACATAATGCTTCGTTTACTCCATCATTTCGACGTGCAAAACCGTCCGACAACCAAATATATCTATAGCTTTATTATTTCAGTTTGGTCTATATAAGTCGCAAATACATTCGGATGCAACTAAACTAGCGTATTGCTGTGAGGTAGGTTGTAATAATAGAAAATGTATCACGCAAAGCATAGGACTGTTCGTTCACGTACTAATTACTGTGCGCGCACGTGTTCAAGCAAGTACGTACATTTAATGCAGTGTGCGTCTAGATACCTGCCGGGGAAATTGAGCGACGTGAAGTCACTACAAAACCTCTGTATTTAGCTTTCACTGTAAGTCAGGTGCATTGACTCTCATTAGGATAACACATTAATATGAATCAATAAGGTTCAATTGGAATCAACGTGGAAACGTGAACATCTTAACGTTTGTATCATTTAAATAGTATAATTTATATACTGAATGTGATCCTATAAAAACAAGTTAAATAGAATCGAATGCAAATTGGAATAAATTGCTATGAAAGATCGTTTTCCCAATTTTAAATCGCGCTATTTTGGGTTCTTCTACCCTCTACCGACCAGCCTGTCCTTCCCTTTCTCCCTACTTACCAATTGAAAGGCACCAGTTCGAATCAAGCATTCGGAAATCGTAGGCTCTCTTCCCAAACAGCATCCCGTTGATGAAGATGTAACCTAAGATGAAGATGAGTTTCCTGGAGTTGTTGTGTATATACCGCCACGTCAGGTACCTAGGAAGAATACTCTTTTGACTCGTTCTCTTAGAAGGGGGTTTCAACCAACTCGCGGCGCTGGAAAAAAAGGAAAGAGTATATAAGTACGGTAACTTACCTCCAAACTCAGCGCAGGCTAGCGTAAATATTGCATACAATCTGGATTTTTGTGTATATTATACGGTACACATAGGGAGAATACTCTTTTGGTTCGTTCTCTAGACTTAGACGGAGGATTGAAACAACTCGCGGCGTTGGGTGAAAGATGAAAAGATTAATTGGGTACGTATGTACGGTAACCGCCACGTCGGGTATATAAGGTGACGACGCTTTTCGAGCGTTTTCTTAGACCGGCGGGGAATTTAACCAACTTTGGTGAAAAAGGAAAGAATCATTTGGGTGTGTAGTTACTCAAATCAGTTACGTATGGGAGACCATGTCATTTTCTGATGTTACCAACACCATACTTATACTCAGGCCCGTATTTATGGGGTGTGGGCGACTGGGCCATGGCCCAGGGCCCCGCGTCTCATGGGCCCGCGCGTAGGTCTAAAAAATAACAACTCAGGCTGATTTAACAACGCTGGCTGGCTGTAAATTCTGTAGAAGATACAGCCTCTAAATCCTACTACACGCACTGTCACTGATGCACATTGACAGTAATCGAGGTGGGCCCGCACACCCTAAATACGGCCCTGCCTATATATGCCACAATTCCCTTATAGGTTTCAACGTGTGTCTCTCATCATTTACCCCTTTCTGTACTCCTTCTTTTGTTTACGAGTGATGGAACCTCAGTTTCGAAACTTTGACATGACGTAACGGATAGTCGTTATGATGTACAATGGCGAAAAATATTCATTGCATTGTAAGACGAATTATAAGGAAATGAATCTTCAATACATAACACTGTTTCATCATTATATTTTGATATTCGTTTTCAATGTGCTAGTATGTATAATGTAAACGAGTAAACGATAATTACATTCACGAACACTGACTTGCCGAATATTCGACTTCAAAATTGTCTTTGACTCTTTGTACTACTTCGATATACATTACAGTCTAAGATGAAAGTCAACTCGAACACCGATCACTTCCTCCGGAAAATACATCACGTAAACGAAGTCAAATATAGATATTGTGGTGAATTTGGCAGTATATTAGAATTTAATTTAACTAATTAACTCAGCCGCAAGTTACTGCTCTGAAATAAATGTCTATATTCAGTGGACATTGAGTTCTTCTATACCAACGCGCAATGTCAATAGATTCTTCGTTTATATATGATATGTTACCATTTTAAAATCTCTTTAATATGTGTGTTGACCTTTCATTGCTGCCGTACGATGATACAGGATCATTAATTTCCCCAGATTCGCCTGTGCAAATATTTTTACCCCAGTCATCAAAAACCCCATCAATGTAATTAACTATAAATCATCATTTGTCTTTCATTTCTTCTAAGTTTCATTGTGGATAAATTTCCACTAGATTTACGGTTTGTGATGACGTCATTCGTTACGTATAGATTAGTTTTCTCCGTTTTGAAAAAGTCCCACATTTCTTCAAGCAAGCTACGTGCTGTTTGAAGTGCTCTTTTTGCGATTAACTAAACGCGGCTTAGCTTGTACAGTTTTACGGTCTGTCATAATTTTGCGTCTTAGGATGTTTAAGCGATATTGTTAAGCCCGATGTGATCTAGCAAATTTTATACTCTCGAAAATATGCGGTTGTTCAACTTCAAAGTACCAATGGTTCGATTCGATTCTCTGATGTTTTATTAATAATTCAATAGTGCATATATCTTAAAGTACTTCTGACCCTACTAACAACTAGGAAAAAAATCTCAATATTGTATGTAATATATATCCTTGCCCATAGCTAATTAACATTCGTTGTGTAATTAAATATTGCCCAAACGCTAAGGAAATGCAATACAACAGACGTCTATATTGTAATGATTGTAAACCTGTTTTACAGCAAAGCTTCAAATCATAGCTCGATTCGTTTTGTATACAGTACCGTACGTAACGAATGCATATGGGACGCCTTTGGGGACATAGTCTGGCTTCCACTGACCCGTTGAGTCATATAGTTAAGATGATGGCGGTAGCTAATCCCTAAGCTATGCCAGGAGACAATTACTTAATGAAAATATCGACATGTTTTGTTATCTGTAGACTCACTGCAAGGAATCGAAGCAACAAATGTAATTGTAGGTTAATGCAGTCGCCAGAACCAGTAACCAGAAGGAAGAAATTCATACAGTCACACAGTCTAGTATCACGTGTTATATACAGTTGATGTGTAAGATTATTACCGTATAACATTTAAACAAGTATAGGCCCCAAGTCAGTTATTGATTTAATTTCTTTCATTTTATTTTGGGTAAAATTAGTATTACGTTTTCTAATGACGTCATTCGTGACGTAAAAATAACTTTTCTCTAATTTCTTTATGTATTGTACATGCTGTACAAGTACAAAATATTTGTAGTTCTCTAAACCAGTTCAGCTGGTATAGACTCAGGGGCGCCGGAAGCACGGGGTAGCGGGGCAGCTGCCACCCCTGCCTTATTGCCTCGTGGGCAGCGGGGGCAGAGTGTGCCCTTATAAATAAAGAGTTTAAATAAGTCATCTGTCATTCCCGTTTTTCACACAAATCATTATCTATATAAGTGTCTGTTTATCTTTTGCCTATTTTGGAATTACTGGCGTTCCATATTACCGTGGCGTAATACCCAA
>JAODAF010354947.1:0-15173 GCA_027574765.1 Molpadia intermedia
GACAGTCATCACTCATGTGAAGGCTAGGGTCTCTCAGACAATGGTGTACCACCGGACAGTCATCACTCATGTGAAGGTTAGGGTCCCTTAGAGACAATGGTGTACCACTGGACAGTCATCACTCATGTGAAGGCTAGGGTCTCTCAGACAATGGTGTACCACCAGACAGTCATCACTCATGTGAAGGTTAGGGTCCCTTAGAGACAATGGTGTACCACTTGCCAGGGGTACACCATTGCACTTGATAGTGTTAGTTTCTCATTTAAAATAAAGAACCAAGACCTACCATATGTTTTCCAATTTAATTAAATCATGAATTTATATCCTTGCTTCCATAGTGTAACAGGTTTGTTAATTTGATTTATTTGTCCAAGTGCAATAATTATAAGAAAACAGAGCATTTTTTAATGGATTAAAAGTCTTGAAACAATTTGTCAGAAATACCTTACAGAATATATTTTCTGAAGGGAGTAATGATGACAGTTTTTACTGATTAATATTTTTTGAGTGTTTCTTGTTAAATCAGGATGTACCTGTAGCATGGTCAGAAGAGCAGCTACCTAAAACCCTCTATTGACAGTCGATATGTAATTGTTTCCATGTTAATTTTCTTGTTAAATGTTAGATTGAAACTGAATAATAGGCAACATTTTTCAAATTTTGGTTTTGGTCTTTATGGTATTTTCCTGTATAATCCAAATAATATATTTCTTCAAAATGGGTAAAACACACCAACTCTCAACCTGCTTGATTAAGCCCCAAATTAAAGCTAGTTTTATATAACTGTTAGTGAACTAGGCCTATCGCCAGGCTCTGTGGATGAAAGAAATACTGGCTGGAGTCTTATTCTCCAATTTCCTCCTTGTCATTGGAACTATTGGTGAGAATATAAAATTGTTCTTGTTTTGGTTTTAAGAATGTCACTGAACGTCATGGATGGGGTGTGGTTGCCCAGTCCCCTTTAGTGGACATTTGGTTAGCATAAACAATGGTTACCTGTGTATACCAGCAGGCAGGTATGGAACCAACAGTATGCCAGTCAAAACAATCTAAGGCTGTTTACAAGACTGTCCAAGCTTCAGACAGCTCAGCCATTAAGCTCTCAGCAAAATTCATTCTTAGTTGAGTTTAAATATATTCCTATTTAGATTTGATTGAAGGTAGGCCAAAAGGTTGTTGTCAGTGTTTAATAGACTGGCATTGTATATTGTCAGTGGCTGTCAATACAGACAATGTGCAATGGCCTGAAGTGGTAAAATACAATATTAAGAAATTAATTTTATGGCCCGGACAAAAAGACAATATTTAGGTTATTATTGGTTTACTTGGGTACTTATTGGTTTACTGATTGATTTGACCATTTAATAGACTTATGGATTGGGACAACAGCCCTAGTATTTAATTGAATTTATGTACAGAAACAATGTTCTCCCTAAGTTCATATAGTGACCCATATCTGATAGATTATTACTGTAACCACCTTATTGGTAACAAGGGTATGTTAACCACTGCCCTTTTGTTTGTATATATATATATTGAGAGTTGATAAAATCAATGTTTGAAAGTAAAGTTAAATAATTGTTTTATATTATTGCAGATTAAAGAAAATTATCAGAAAATAGCAATTTACATGAGTTTTTCAATGTTTTAATCTTTCATGTGTACTATAGATGTATATATATATAGCTAGATATATATAATCTGCTAAATTTGATGGGTGTATTTAAAAAAAAAAATTACCAACTGAAGAAATTTGATATCTTGCAGAATTATGACCAATGTTACACACATGACTGCATATAGATGCATGTAATCTGTCTATTTTAATATTTTAGCATTCTGGTTGCTAGGGAGGATATTATTGCAGTATTCTGACCAGGACAAAGACGTTTCTCTTTATGGACCTTGTCTTCTTAATTTGTTCATCTTGTTGTGACTCGTATCTGTCCCCAATAATTTTTGCACATTTGAGCAAGTACGGCAAATGACCGTAGATGACCTCAAATTTCTGAACACCCTGAATGGGCATGTCTGTGGTAGTAGCATTTTCAAACAATGATCCCTAATGACCTAAACTTCCTTAACACCCAGAATGGCCCTCCACACATGGATCATTGTCCCATGGTCATATCTACCTAACACTATGAAATGGGAATTGTATCCATGACCCCTATAAATGACTACTTAAAGATCATCACAGGTAACTAAAATATCTCCGGCTTTGACATAATGACCCTTAGATGACCTTTGACCTAACATTCCTAAACATCTGAAATGGCCCACCGGGTCAAACCCCTGTACAAGAAGAATGTGGACACACCTATAGATCAAGCACAATCACATACGTTCTACCAGCATGCCCCTGAGGAGGAATATCGAAAGAATAGCCCAACAGGCATTATGGAATATTAACATTTCAATGAAGTATTGTATGTCATCACTCTTCATACCAAGTTTTTTTCGGCTCACATGGTTCAACACTATCACCTAACAGCAACATACCAATCATACAATCTGACTTATGGTTGTGAAGTTACAGCACTTAACAATTTTGGTCACAAAAATACACAATTTTTTTTGGCTCATTATGTTTTGGGGCCACATGGTCCGACACGTACCATAATAGTTTCAATTACCCAAAACAATAGGTACATCTACTCATCATGCTGAATCTACTGGTCTAGTTTGATATTTGATCCATCATGTCATTATTGAGATTGAGCAGCAATAAGTTTCAATTACCCAAAACAATAGGCACATCGTGTTGAATCTACTGGTCAAGTTTGACTGATCATCTCGATGTTAAAATACCTGTTTAACAAATAAGTGTCACACAAACACAAACTGTAGCTTCCTGAGCCTTCATGAACCAAAGGTGCCAAAAGTATGCCCAGAGTCAAAATGTTAAACAGTGATTGCAGGATTACATGGGTTTTGACACTCGGTGAGTGGAAGGAGGGAACAAGGCAGTCAAATTGCCTACCAACTTCATTTTGAAAATTTTATAAAAATATCCTTTGAACTTCTTGATAAATACAAGAGAATGGTAAAAGAATTCAGAACAAATGTTGGTTTCTGAATACCACAACTTTTATTAATTGAAAATAGAGATCAGAAAATACATTTTGTTTCAGTTTAAATATATCAAGGTGATGTCGTTGAAAGCACACAAGTCTGAGGTTTCAGAATTCAATTTGATACAAAATAATTTTTTAGATTGAAAAAGCTAAAGCATTAGAACATTTTATACGACCTTTATGAAATCATTTGAAAACTGGTAAATTTGGTAGACATGTTAAATACATTTTGGATAAGATACTTGAGCATTGAAACATGAATATTTGTTTTCACCTGCCATATATTAGGGGTAAACACACCAAACAAGTGCATTGGGAGAAATGGGACTGAGTAAAACACTGAAAGTATTGCATGGATCCGGTAGATTTCAACTATAACACAGTTATCTTTTAATACCCGACTAAAAACTGATCTGGAACAGACTGATCTGTTTTATTCTTTGTGAGACAACCTAAATAGGAATGTTCGTATGATATGAACTACAATATCTATGAACTACCAAAAAAATATGAGGGGGGTGGATGGGGCAAGGGCACAATTGGATACCCACATTTAGTTTGCCTAACTTCCTTTGTACCTCCTCGTTTGTCCCATTACCCTTTTGTCCCTCTGGCAGGCTTAACATTGTACCAACATTCTGGATGGGGCAAGGGCACAATTGCATACTGAATACCAACATTTAGTTTGCTTAACTTCCTTTGTACCTCTTACATGTTACATGAATTTATATTTCATATTGAATAAATAATCAACATTCTTGCATGGTGGCCATGAGGGTCACATAGAGGTTGACTCAAATCACTTCAACTGTGCCAAAATGAATGATATAGGTACAACTATATGAGAAGTAGAAGAATGCTGGTATCTCTAATGCTCATACACTCACCCCACCATCCACCACCACCCAAGAAATGCATGAGTAAGTGTTACTAGTTATTTATTTTGTGCCTTCAGATTCTCCATGTAAATGCAGGTTGACCCACAGAACCAAGTCACTATGGGGAAGAAGGGGAGGGGAGGCTTGCTGGGCCATAGCAAAAACATTTGGTAAGGTAACTTTCCCAACCTTTACCGAATGTGAGCGCGAAGAGCATGCCCACATTATTGGGTTCCAAGGGCCCATATAGAGACCCCTGGTGAAGTCAGGGGTTGAAGCCTGTGATTTTCTATTGTTATTTTGCATAAAATTTACTTACATGGAAATTTAAAAAGAATGTGCACAAATTTTAGGGAATTGGGGGTTTAGTTTAAGTATCTTGTGTTTGGGGCCATGGTATCCATGAAACCATCTTCCCTACCCATGTATCTAGCTGCATGAATAATTTGATATTGTAATGTAATATAAGGCTACACTAAATGAAACTTGAAAGCACATGGGGGAGAAACAAGAAGTTTTTCAGAAAAGGTTAATATGATAATGTTGCATAATTATGCTAAACTATATGCTGCAAAGGTTTGGATATTGGGGGTTGGAATCATTGCTCTGAAAGTTCCAGATGATGCAGAATTCACTGGCTACCATACAAAGTCTGGAATGTTCATACAAGATATGAGTCCAGTTGAATTTTGGTTGTGGGTTCTAAACAAAACCTGGTGTGAAGCAAAATTTGTTGTGATTTTGAATCATTAAAATTCCGCCCACTTACAAATGTAATTTGCTGTCAAAATGCAACAATTAACCTTGGTCATTTTAAAATTGATTAGGGTTAATGTGAAGCCGAGTTGGCGGTCCATGGGTATATGCCCCTGCCTTTGTGATATTTGTTATTATTATGTAGCATAAAGGTCCCTTGAAAGCAGAGAGCACATTGGAAAGAACAGAAGTTGTGCATGAAGCGTGCAGAATTGTTTGGTATTAATGAAGTCAGTGTATATGCCAAATCAATGCCTGCAATGCTTGTCAATAAGGGTTGATTTAGCCGACTGAGTGTTAATACTTTGATTTCAAAATTATTTCAATATCCTTCAATATTCTTTTATTGGGAGATATCAGATATCCTGTCAACTACTCAAAACATTGGGGGATAGGGGATTACTACTGCCCATTCTTCTCTGCTTTTGTTGGGCAAAACAAACCTTCGGCCATATCCTCCTAAATCTGTCAAGATCAACCACCTCCCCACCTTTTTGAAAGAAATGCATCTTATAAGCAGTTTTGTTTCCCGTTTTCCTAGCATAAACCATCTAGTCGAAGCCTCTCTCATTACCCTTCTTCTATTTCCTCCTTATGCTGTGTCTGTTTTTTCCTCTAACATTAACTTCCATCATTCCCCTGTCACAAGACCAATGCCCCTCCCATCGGAGACCTAATCTGTCTTAATTGCATAAACCTACTAAGTCAGAGCTGTTATAATCATTTCTCTTTGTTCTGTGTCTGTTCGTTCCTGTTTTTGACATCCAAAATAAGATTCCAGCATTATACTATCACCAGACCAACCCCCTCCCTTTTTTCAAGAGACCGTGATCTTTCTTGATGTATCAACCTACTAGTCGTCACAGATGAAGCTTCTGCTGCAATCATCACCCCTCTTCCATTTCTCTTTCTCTCGCTGCTCTTTTCTTTCTTTGTCGTTCAATAGATGCCTTTGTGCTCTCCAGTGTTGTGTAGATGTGATCCGGTTGGACTGATTCAAGCAGTGACTGGTGGACTTGGAGCATCTGCTCTATATTTTGTTGAGTCTGTTGGAACTGCAGCTTCAAGGTTTGGTGGAGCAGTAGGGTGGTATGATCAATAGATGAAATAGCTAGGAGTGAGAATGTAATGGTTTATATATTGGTTCTGATGCCATGTTGTTTTTATAAGGAACATTATTAGTGTCTTGAGTGTACCTACAAGATTATATGGCAAAAATCTATTTTGGTCACAATCCCATACAATTTTGAATGGCAAGTCTTTGTGCACCTCCTATTGACCTTCTTCACCCAGTTTCACTGAGGTAGTGAGGCAGTATACCCAAAATATTTACATCAAATCAATGTCCATGCAGACAAGAAGCTGCACAAGGGCATTCAGTTTGCTTGTAGTATGCCAAGATCACTTACAGTGTCATATTTGACCAACATACTTGAGATGATAATAGCATATTTAGGAGATTTCTATCTGGTAATACTATTGATCTATAATGTTGTGTGATAACCATGAAGTTTCTATATCAACATCTCCTGACAGTATGCATACTGTCAGTAGACATTAACCATTCCTAATATGAAGAAAATAAAGCATACTGTTCAAATTGACATTGATATTGACATTTCAACCTGCACACTCAGTAATATTCATGACCTCAGGCTGTTCACCCAAAACATTTTTCCACTGCCCTGTGACCATTGAACATAAAATCACTAGACATCACAATACATAATTTTAGACAAAACACAACACTGTTCATATATTGACCTTTTCAAGAATTTAAAGTTAGCACTAATGCTCATTACTATTCATGACATTCCGAAAGACAATACATGTTTTTTGCCAATGACCATAATGTTTAAGTGTCACATACATCTCCAACATTCCTTTCTTGAAATGATGTATTTAAGCAAAAAGGGTTAAAAACACACACAAATTGACTGCATTCATTCTGATACTGTCTAAAGTAAAGCCCAAAAGAAAGTTTAAAGTTCAAAAGAATTGGATCATTTGGATGAGTTGAAGTATTACTTCACCAACATATTTCTTTACCTTCAAAATCAATTATTTTCACCTGACATAATCTGTCATTGAAAACGCCTGAGCCACCTCTAAAATTACAAGCAAGACATACACACATATGTGTACTGCAATACTTTCTGAGGACTTTTCAGAAAGTCCTCTGTTGATACACAAAGAGTATATGCACCCATTAACATATTTCCAAGGACTCTTCCCAAATTGGTCCTCGTTCGGTGATAAAGTCATATTTGAGTCCTCGGTCAGATAGTAGTACTAGCACACACACACCCATACGCACAGTGGCTGTTATATATTTGTGATTCAATACAGATTCCTTGCAGGACCTTTGGCAAGGGAGCAATATATAGCCCTGTTTATCTGGAGGCTGTGATCTTGCTTGGGTATACTCACCATGAAGGGTTTCAGGTTTAATGGACAATGAAGTGTATTGCTGCAATAACTCACTGACATCAACATTATGATGCAAAGCAACATGATCTGGTTATATACAAAAGAGAAAAATAACTGATAGTGTAATATAGTTAGGGTAAAAACCGGGATTAAAAAAATATTATGAAATATGTTGAATGCAAGAGTTACTGTGTTACACAAGAAAACTTGTCACAATTTGGCAGTCTATACACAATTATCCTTATTTTAGTGAACTTACTGTCAACTGCTGAATTTGAATGTTGGTAGCATTATGCAGGTGCTTTCTCATATGTACTAGTTTTCCTATAATTATACACAGGACAGAATGAGACATGCTAATTTCATCCTCCCCCTCCCCACCTCCCCACCTCCACCTGTTTGGACTGCACAACGCAGAAGGCGGCGTGTATATGACTAATGGTTTACTACTATATGTTACTGTATAGCATACAGAATGCTATAGTCGGTTCAGAATAGTGACGGCCGTGCATTATTGTTCGTATGGGTCTTAATGCATATCGATTGCACGAATCATAAACTATAACTCTATAAGCACAGCCCCCTCTCCATCGGGGAAGCTACCCCCTGCCCCTCTCGTCGGGCAAATCCTGACTTCACCGTGGACATTTCGGCAAGAGTCCCCCAAGGAAATCACTTTCTATCGAGTGATATTCTATTCCTTTTCTACTAAAATTTCACTTCATCGATATCTTTCAAATTTCACTCGAAAACAGCGCTCGCCGGTGGCACTCTATAGCTGGCTTTTCCAAGTTCACTGTCTGAGGGAGGGGTGTTTGACCTGTTCGAAAACCCAGGCAACAACTTTAGATAGGATCTTCGCGTGAAACGTGTAAAGACGTAGGCTATGTGTCTTAATACAAAAAGCTGATATATTAATAAATCGACTACATATATAGAACTAGTATTGTTCCAATAAATAGATGTATTCCCAGTATTCTCTTGTCCACACTAGATAGTGGAGTATCCCGAGTTCAATCCCGGTGGAGACAAAACTGCTTTTACCTTTCCAGATTCCCAACATATGCCAAAATTATATATATCAACGGAATCAAAAGGAAAATTAGATTTAGGATATTAGTTGACTATCAAAGATGGACCAATTTTAAATTCAGGAAGATTTGGTCTGGGGAATCGTCATTTTGTAAGCTAGTTAACGGGAATGTTGTTTTAAACCTACCATAGTGGATGTAATAACTCCGTGAAATGTACATATTATTTATTATTATTTTTAGCCACCCCGCTTTTAATTGAATGTAAATACATGTTAATAATATTGTGAAACTTTTTGTTTAATGTTAATAAACTGAGAGAAAAAAAAATATTGGAGAGGGGTTTCTTTGGTTTTTGTTTTGTTAGAGAACTATTTGGTACCGACGGTGTGAGAAAGTTTTTGATAAGAGAAGAATTTATGACATGAGATAATTAATTAATTACCGTATTACAATCGATTATAATAGGTGGCCTGAAGTTACATTTAAAAACATTTGCGTTCAATCAAGGTTAATCATTGGTATAATAGTTTAACGTAAAGTCACAAGTTGCCTATACTGATCATTCCCCTTCTAAGTTAAAATTGTAAATTTAGCAGCTGCTTGTATTGTATAAACTGTATAAATAACTTTTCTTTTGTAGCGAAAAGTGAAAAGTCGACCATCAGCCGACCATCTAAGTTTTTGTCGGACACCTTTCTCTCTTAGCTATTATTTCTTACGTAATGTATCTTTAAGGATGGTATAGTTATTATCACTTTTGAGTGGAATTCGAGTATAAACTTCAAGAAATTTTTCCTGTAAAAGGGCACTTAGGTTTATTGCCCAATGTGTTTTAAGCCACCCTTGTCGATAGTCGCGTTGGTTTCACTTATATTGGCATGTTTACAACCCAAACTGAAACAATGTTTGATCGTTGACATTTTATAGGGCCATTCCCTCGTAGCATGCAATGACCATACTTACAAATTTCAGGTAAGGCCCATAAGTCAGCCATGGACGTCATTCGTGTGACGTTACCATAATTTGTGTCTAAAAACAACACATTTATGTGTACATGCACACTGTTTCAAAGTTTTAAGTGTCATCTAAACTCATGTGACTTGCTACGAGGGAATTTTCCTTTATTATTAAATTGCATTACATATAGAGTTGGGCTAGGCCATTGTACGTCGCGTCCAATTGAATTGCTGTTGAATTTCATCATCCTTGCGTTAGCTTCAGTTGCAAGTTACTCTTAATTATGCGAATGAATTAGTGATAACACTCCATCTGGTTGGTAATTATCTGCTTCGATTCTGTTTTAACACTATATGGCTTGCGGCAAACAAATATATCAACATTAAAATATAATGTAGTTGCCCAGAAGAGGCTTATTCTGAATTTGATAGAAGAACACATATAGAATGGTAAGTTATACTGTCTCGCTGTTAATAACAGCAGCCATGGGCGTCTGTTCAATTTTAAACGAGTCTTTGGGGTATTGTTTGCATTACCAAAATCTTTATTAATGGGGTGGAGCACATACAACCATTAGCTTCCCTCCCCGGGGAAATATATGAATGTCAAAGTCATAATTACCTGTGCATTACATTTGTTAACTTAGGCCTACATAGTGAACATTGAAGAGATTTCCACTGTCAGATTGGAACGTGCCTTGGAAAGCCTTGACTCACATTTAGATCTACAAGCTTTGAAAATTCGGGGCAACACAAATGTGTTTGAAGGAAGCTATTCAGCAGTTATAGATATCGGGGAACCTCTTACAAACTAGAATGAAGAATATTTACACTTCATCGTCATCAGAGCGCTTCTTGAGGCCAAATGCAAATACTTTTTTATAGCGCGTATAGGTGGTGCCTGACTTATGTATCGCAAAGGCCCCTTGTCTGTGAAATGAAATGGCGAAGCCATCATGGAAAATCATCAATAGAGCACTCGGTCTCTATAGGAAGCTTTATTGAAATAACATGAGCAGATGAAGAGATATATCTTACAACGAATGGTGACATGGGCGACACACTTATTTGAAGGCGCCATTCACAAAGTAATTTACAATCATTTACAAAATAATTTGAACTAATAGCACAGGTTAACAACATCCTTCTACACAAGGTCATAGTGTTACCACATCGGCGAGAACGTTATTATGATTAGTGTGCCATCAGTCTCGTCATTGGTTGATGAGTGTGTAAGCAGTGGCAGCGATTGGTTGGACTATAAAGGATCATACGCGTGCACAACACAAATGTAACTAACACAGTATAATGGGGTGCATGATGGCGCTTATAATTAATAACAGGCTTCCTTGACATTATTATGGACACGATGCGTGTAACCACTAATTATCGACTCTCGCGCGGTTGATAATAATGCAAATATATCATGATCTTCGGAAACAAATACTACTAATGCTTTGCATTTGCTCCAATTTATTTTAATATATACACTGATGTTTAACTGGAACTATCGCACCCTAATATTTACATTCCCTCTAAGATGTGTTGCTTTGTCTGGACTTGTCTTGCATTCATCGTTTTTATTGTCCTCGTGCATTAAATGTCTTTTTCGACGTTTCTATGAATAATTTCCCCCAAAGTTTGCCGTCCAATTGATATATCTTTCACCGCCTCTTAAGTTTTATTCTGGAAACTTAAAAAGAGAAATATTGATTATCAGTTGTAATTCGTCCTTCCATGAAGCACACTAACTCCTGAATCAAACATAGATTGACAGTAAGGTTTCGGATGTCCGCTGAACAACTTAAAGATACTGTACGTTTACTCCATGTAATGTGTCATCGGAATACTATACACCACCTCATTCATTACTTTAATCAAGAAGGTATGTATGGATAAATGGCATTAGGAAAAATATTGAATCGAACCCTTTGTTTTGGTTTTTCAATATCCTGCATCGACCGTTTATTAGACATTAGTTTGGCCTTCCCAGGCACGATGGCACCATAACAACCGTTGCGATCGGAGTAGTTTTTGTCGGGTTCGCATTTGGGGTAACGTTCAGAAGGTGCATATGTATGTGCGATCGTACTGCAAAATGACACAGAGGATATGCGTGCACTTGACAACACATTAGTCGTCCTATAATTATTTTCTTCCGTAGACCCGTTTTTGTGAAGTAGCAAGAAATAGCTTTATACTACAGTCGTCTACCATCTAGACCTCAGTGGGAAGAGTCCTCATAAATACGTTTGGATAAGTTAGTGGGTGGTTCAAGTAATTATGTTTAATTTATACCGAGTACTGATATATACCGAGTTAACACACCGTCCTAACAAAACGACCGAAAACCTTCAAGCTTTGCTCCGTGGGACTTCACTCTCTACTCTGTGGAAAGGTATACAATACAGACTTGGTATATGTGTATAGGTCTGTATGTCTACGGGTCGTATATGGCTCATTTGCATCAACACTTTCTTATAGGCTAGGACAAATTACTTCAAATTTCAAAGAGCGATATCTATGTCTTTACCCTGTGTCTCGCCAGCTCAGAGAGAGGTGAGGTGTCCACGTTGCTATACCCTTAATTGAGCCATATTGGGTAGTTTACATGCAGCTAAGCCACATAATAAACAGGAAGCACCAGGATCAGTGATGGCATTAGGGAACTGGATGACTAGAAAAAGAAACCAAGCCCGACAGTTCAATCAAGTGACAAACACTGGAAAGCTGACTTTCAATTGAATCAAATGCCGATTTTGTTTACAAACTTCTTCCAAATTGTGTGAATAACGTTACAACTTTGGGAAAAGTACTCATGATCGCTTTTTAATGGAAGTATGACATGTTAAGATTAAGACATGGAAAGTATATAACAGAGATGTATGAAAGCACGTGCTAATAAGCATGGTTATATCTAAAGATATCATTCAGATAAGCATTGTCACCGAAAACTATTAAATCTTTATTGATTTTGAAGACGATTCGTCATTACAGTACAGTGTTACTGTTACATGTCCAAGCAGCCTCTCCGTTTAGTACTCAATCAAAAATTAATTGACATTCAAGTTTCGAATATCACCTTGGAGATTATTTGAGCACCCGCTTCACTTTTTTTTAATTTAAAGAGAACATGTGTATATGATATACTATACTAAGATTGAAAGAGTAGACTATAGACTGCAACACACATACGAGTACCATAATTTCCGAAAACAGAGTTACTTCATGAAAAGCAGCACTAACCATTCGGAAATGTGAACCAAGTGAACGTATGCAATTGCCAAGACGTTCCTTCATTCTATCACGTATAGAGAGTCTCCTTGAGAGGCCCGGTACATTAGCATCACGATGTAATGGTCTTAGAAGTTTCGCTAAAGACTTTGCGATGCCTGGCAGCCTTCAATGACGAGTTCCTGTTTTAAAGGTATATATATGCCGCGACGTCAACAGTATGGACAGATACGCAACTTAAAGTTGGCTACAATTTTTGTATAGATTATTTAACTAAATGAAGACATGTTAACCAATTTTATGCTTACATTTTCACTCTAAATTTGAAGAAGTCATGTTTACTCTACACTATAATGTATTAGAGACAAGCTCGGGTTGACATACAGACTACAGCGCCACCACAAAAAACAGCTTTACTATTTCAAGTCAGCGTTCTCCTTGTTCTATTTCTATGGTCTACCCCTATATATCTATGGAAAACTCCCGGGGACTTTTGGGTGTCACATGTTATCAATTTAATACTGGTTACGGTGAAACACGTATTCACGTTATCATGTACCGTATATCGTCAGAAAATAACAAATGTTAAAGTGTGTTGCTATATACATGATGATATACAACCACTAGCAATGTTGATATAAAAACTTGAACATTTAAACTGAACTGATATAAGCAGGCACTCAAAACAAAAATGTTATTATTATTATTTTGTATTTTTTGTATTTGTTTTAAAAGAAGAAAACATTTTTTTGTACCCGTTGTACATCATTGAATCCACAAACGAATGAACGGACATATCACATGATTGATAACGATTCACTGATTGGCTGTTTCAGCAACGCGCATACGTTACGGCCCTAAAGGTTTGTCATATTCATCATGTGCGAGTGACAGTGCGACACGTATGTAATTCACACGTCAGTATTACTACAAAGTCATGGGAGTACATGGTAATACCTCGATATTTGGACTTCATTATAGCTGTCTTCCAATATCATTGATACGATATTTCAACCTTCACAATTAATTGAAAATATGCACGAATCATACTTGAACCAATATAGGTAAGAAGAACTTTTAAACTGAGTCAGTTCAAACGCGGGTAACTGACATATAACATAGTACTACTAATAATAAATAAAATCGATGACGACGAACGGATGAAGTCAGCATATCAGCGGATGATAGGAATGATATTATACTATACTCTATTATACTATATTATATATTATACTATTCTCATCGAGCATTATATAATTAGTTGCCATCGAGAAAACTGTTTTGTGTTATCGGTAGGTTATCGTTTGACATTGTGGTATCATAGATGACTTGTGCAGCAAAGTAATTTAAATGTGATATGGTCATTGGGATGTCCTTGCGCAACCCATATACAGTACGCTAAAAGAAAAAAACTTGTCTACTTGTGTCGAATGTCTCATTAATAATAAATGTCTTTCGTTGTGTTTGTCATTGCCTGCAATAGTCATAGAACCTATAATAGCACCTGAGCTGGTTGTCATGCCCTTTAATTGTTATAAAACACACCTGAGCTGAAACCAGTGATACCTCAGGTGATACTAAGTATGTATGGTGCACTATAATAGCACCTGAGCTGTTGTCATGCCCTTTGATTGTTATAAAACACACCTGATCAGAAACCAGTGATACTTCAGGTGATACTAAGTATGTATGGTGCACTATAATATCACACGAGCTGATGACATGTATTGCCCATGTCTTTCGTTGTGTTTGTTATTGCCTGCATAGTCAACAATCAGCCTTTCATCATTATATATTCATAAAATATAAAATTAAAGGCAATGCTCAACACCAACATAAATTAATAAAATTCTAAATATTTCGGACCTTTGGTCCTTCCTTGGTAGATTGAGGTTGAACCCTCAATCAGGGATCCGAAATAGTTAATTAATTGTATTAACTTCTATTGGTGCAGAGCATTACGGTGCCTTTAACCTTGATCCTTTCCCTATGAAGATGAACATTATATATATACAAAAAGTGAAGCCAAAATGTTACATTTTCTGTGTATAATGGATATAGTGCGTGACATAAAAACTACTGTAGATACGCGACACGCAATAAACCAGGTTAAATTCAATAAAACATGGTATTTCTGCATATAAGCGTTTCATAATGGCTTCATTAAAATAGTATATGTAGCTAGATCGATAGCTAGAACACCTTTAACCCGCTTAGATGGACTATATTGTTCCTCACATTATCAACCATATAAAATGTAAAACAAACATAGCCTACACTTTCTTCGTTCTTTCTTGAGTTTTTTGTCACTGGAGGTAGATTCTGAATTACTCTCCAATCTCATCAGCTTCAAATTTAATCGAAAAACGAAAAGATAATTACCTCTCTTTACTTGCCATGCACTCAGCGATCAATGGGATCGACAAAGACGCCTTAAAGTTAAAGGAAACGGATATTAAAGGAAACCCAAATTCCGTTTTGCCTCCTTCAAACTATCGAATGGTGACTAGCGCAATGCTCAATGCGTAATCAACCTTCGGCGTGTGTTGAGTTTGTGTCATTCACCTTTAAAGTTTATTGTACTGAACTGAATGTTTATAGCAGTGGCAGAGCACCGGCGTCCATGCTGTTTGAATTAGTGTATATCATCTACTATACATGCCGCACCCGCGACGGGCGAGGGGCCAATGAACCCCCCCCCCCCCCCCCCCCCCCCCCCCCCCCCCCCCCCCCCCACCCCACCCACACCAAACCGACCACCCCCCCCGTCCGATCAGTCACCTGTTCTCCGTCCACCCGCTCACCCCC
>JAODAF010356058.1:0-15150 GCA_027574765.1 Molpadia intermedia
TTACAGTTTGTATCATGCAGTAATTTATATGAAATTAAAAATTGTCACTCAAGAATATACCTGAAGCAAGTGCAAATAAATGTTTCTAATACTCTTAACTCAGTGTAGAAACCCAGTACTATAAAAGCTCTGGCGATAAAGGTTTCACAACTCATATGAGGCAGTAATTCATAAAAGAAATGAGTAGAAATTGCCACTCAAGAAAATATTAAACCCTTACCTATATTGAGGATCAAGATTTCACACACCCCAGGAAATTTCAATCATAGGATGCAGTACTTGATATAAACTTGGAAATGGTGACTCAAGGAATTACTGAACTTTTACCTACATTATAATTGAAATCCAAAGGAAGGCCAATATTCACCAATGAGTATCCTGCATTAACAGGGACAGTCCCTTTACATGAATGACATCACAAAACTACCAAGAAAACACTATAACCTGTCAGAAGCTTGGAAACAAATGCTGGCACAATGCCAGCCCATCTACTATAAAGAAAATGCTCTCCTGGAAAGACATCATATGCTACGTAAATGTACTAACAGGAGTTTACATTTTACGGGCTATGATTTATGCTAGAGGCATATGTTTCATTCTTTTCTTTGCATCACTTCTTAATCATTTCTAGAAAGGTAAAGTACTATGCACTGATTAATTCTCCTGGAAACTAACACTTCAGAACTTTATCCAAGAGAAAATTATTTGTTCTGTAAACAGTTAACACTCACATGACGAATCTTTAATTAGTTACAGGATCGAATGTATTTCTTTTCTAGGAAATACAATGATCCAAAATTTATCTCCTTATTAGAACACAATTGTCATCTATTCAGAACATAGGTCTCAGACATGTATTCAGAACATAGGTCTCAGACATGTATTCAGAACATATGTAATCAGACATGTATTCATTTATAAATGGTCATATTTTTGTGCAATGCATGTTTTGAGCCATGTATTAATTAAAGTAACAAATTAATGTTCGCTTTTAAAATTGCTGTTAGTGTTACATGAAGCCCTATTGCTGTTAGTGTTACATGAAGCCCTATTTCAAAATTTTAATACCTGGTTTGAATATTCACTACAATTGTACTCCTAACAGATACACTCGGCTGCCAGCGTACAGCTCAGACATAATAGCCATAATAGCCAAAATAGCACAGTAAAATAGCACTCATAGCTCGGGATGCCACTCTTAATGCTCTAACCCGATACCCATTCCTCCTCCCTCCCTTCTGATCTGTACGCTGGGAGATGAGTATATTTGTTAGTGAGGAGGCAGTGTGCTGTTCAAATAAACAAATTTATTAGTTGAATATCATTTGTTATGATCCTGTTGCTAGTTTCTATGACGATATTAACGATCTAATTAGAAGAGAGCAAATTGGCAAGCATTCTATTTTTACAGTTACAGAGAACCGGTCATATTTTTCAAATGTAAACAAGAGTTTCTATTTACAGAGGTATTGAAACTGAAAATAACAAGCTTGAAAATGGACCTGGGAAAATCCCTTGTTATATGGCATTCGTGGAATAGGTCATTAAACAGAAAACTGAGAGGGGCAGTGAGCTTCCTGAACGGTTTCAATTATGGAAACTTAAGAAACAACTAGCTATTAAATAATATCTGAGTATGAAAATAAAAAACATGGGGGAAACTTTTAGGGGAAACAAAATTTTATAAGGAAGCTACTGAACAAGGAAAATGTTAGGCCATATGGCTGGTATAAGGAAGTGTTTAGTTTGAGAAGAGTTAAGGTAGCTGCTAATATAGTCAGAAATAGTTACTTGGCAAACCAAAGATTTGACAACTATGTTGATCAAAACAAATTTATTGCTTTTTGTTTGTACATGCCCTGGAGATTTCAATTATCAAATGAATCTTCACCAAACTTGCAGTTGTCTAAAATTGGCCTAACCTGGCCAGAAAATATCAAAGATGAAGGCCACTTTGGTCTACAAAAGCACTAGCAGATTCTTGTCTTGTTGATATCCTGGGCGATCCTGATTACATATAACTATTTTGGTCATATATGCACATTGGATGGGTGTTTAAATCTGGCCTGAAAAGAATCAAAACTCAACACCATTGTGGCCTGAATAAACACTATCCATTACCTACTTCACCGATCTCCTAGTCTGACCAATCACACAATGATCATGGCTGCTGATGCAAGTTTGAAAATGGTCAAACTGTTTGGGGGTTTTCCATGACAATGATAAATACAACCAAATGCCTACAGGCTGTAACTTGAGCAAAGTATGGTTTCTGTACTGTGTGGGCTACTAAATGGTGTGCTAATTATTGTAGATGCCGCATTTTGGCGTAGGTGCTGAATGAGTACACAGCCAGGCATTTTGTGTTTTTCATCGGGGCAGCTTATTGTGGGCTTGGTCAGAGCCAGTGCACATAGTACAACTCAGGGTTGAGTTGCTTGAACTTTTAATTAGTGGGCTGGGGGAGGATTTATGGACTGAAATTTCCATGTGTCTGTCAGTTGGGTGTCTGTGTGCATTCCTTTATGTGTCACGATGGGGATGTATGTCCAAACTAGTTGTTATATCTGCTAACTGATTTCAATGTTGGCATGTTCTAATGCTAGGAACTTTTGTCTTGAGTCACTTAGGTTTATATAAAGTGAAATACTACCAGCATATATATATATATCTTCCAATACAGTAGGCCTCTGAGTTTCTATAGCACTATAAGAAAGAAATAAAGAGGGGGTAATCACAATACATGACTTACCAAGGACATAGTCTGAGTTATATATATATATGGAAGACTGTTTCCATTTCTGCTTCATTTCTTTCCATTCTTTTCTTTCATTATCCAGTTTTTTACCTCTCTCTGAATGGCTGAGAGGATGCAACCAGTTTAATAATCTACATGACAGTCCAGCTGAACAAGTCTATTTAATGAAGCCACTGAAAAACCGGTGAACAAGCCATACACATGTTTCCAAGAATCGATCATTGGACCATGTGACTGCAATGTGGAAGACTAAACCATTGATCCATGTAATGATGTATCATCGTCATCGAGACTGTCAAAGCAGATTGATGGATAGCCAATTGACTAGATTCTAGCCAATTGCAATCCCAATAACTGGGTAGCAACTTTGTTCTTGAAAAGACAGACTTTCACCCCCTCCCCCCTCACTCCCACTCAAGTCAGCACCAACAGAAAACACAAACAGCACCAATTAGCCTGTTTATAAACAAATATTAAAACAGAACACTACTTTCTAAGTTTTACCTCAATATACCCCACATACCGTAAAAAATCAGTCATAAAATTTATCATAAATAATATGGAGCTCAGTGGGTTTTGTTCAACATACTATAAAGGATTTTCATCCTGTGATCTGTATGTACTCTAATGTAGTGTCAAATTCAAAATGAGATGTGATCATTCAGTATAAAATTGAAAATGTTAAAACTTCCTGGTACGAGAAGCTATATGAATTTTGTACAAAATGTATCTATTCAAAGATGCACTTTCACATTGCTGCTGTTTTTTTCACTTTAACAAATTAACACAGTACATGTGAAGTCATTTGGAAAATGAACTTTATTCGTAAGTTGAAAGAGTAATGAACTCGAGTGCTTTTCAGGGAAGCCAATACTTTGTTTTTGCAGTTAATGTCCTTTTCACTTCATGAAACTTGCGCAAACATTTTTTCACAATCCATGAATTAGGATATGAGTCAAGCATATAACTGAATCAAGATATGCATTCAAAGCACATTATAGCTTGAAATAAATTTACCAAAGTGCTTTGCGTTTATATTAAAAATGCTCTGAGCTTTTGAAGTGCCAGAATGACATTGCAATATGGAGAATGCAGTCGGATACCAGAATCATTTTTTTTAAATTTAAATTTTCAGTATAACGTTTAATGGGAAAATTCTGTTTGCCAATGATGTCCCAGAAAAATTATATAAAGTCGGGGTGTCATGCATACCACTATGCTGACATTTTATAATTCACTATACAATTAAACATGATAATGTACTGTAGTTTGTGCACTTTTTTACTTCTAGCTAAACCTGAATGCAATGGTGCATAATAGTTCCTATGCAATATATTGTACAATTTTAATGTGTCCTAGTCATATACCTTTGTACTACACATGAAGCAATGGGGATCATCTATCATCCATGACCATCATTCATACCAAGAATCATATCCACCAAACATTCCCTTCTTATTCTTCTCATGTTTAAAAGCATTATCTAGCTTTGATCCATTTGCTACCCTCACTCATGTATAATTAATGAGATGATGGTTGTGCACTATAGCAAGACATACCTACAACCACTATATACATTGTACTAAATATGAAACAAATTCCCCAAAACTCAGTGGTTTGGGTATTTAGGAGCATCTATACTTACCTTGTGCATGGGGCGTGATGACCTCTGTCAGCCATCTAGAAATGGTATCTTTGGAAGCCGCCCCATGTGGCTTCCTTGGGAGGACGAAGAGTCTTGTAGAAGCTCTTAAGTTCTTTGACCTGTGCATATACCATTTCAAGACTCTAACCGGGCACCAGAGTTTATCCTCCTTGATGGAGGAGACAGACTTCATTTCAGGTATGAAAATGTCTTCCGGGATAAAAGATTTGGTTCTTGGGAAGGAACTCGGGGTCAGGCACCAACTGGACCCCATGCGCCTCAAACCTTACTATATGGCCCGGCTTCGCAGAAAGTGCCTGAAGGCAACTTCTACATCTTGCAGAGGCCGCCGACACTAAGAAGAGAGTCTTGTGAGTCAAGTCTGATAGGGTTGCCTTGTCTAAAGGTTCATAAGGAGGGCCCGCTAGAGCCTCCAAGACCGCATTGATCGACCAGGAAGGCATCAGGGCCCTGCTCACCGTTCTTTTGATAGACATACCCTTCACCAGTTGGGCCAGGACCTTGTTGTCGCCGAGAGTCGACCCGTCTGGGAAACCAGAGTGGATCGCCCCTTCTTGATCGTACTAACCTCTCTCCCCTTGTTAAAGAGGCATGTCAAGAAAGAGGAGACGTGCTCTAGGGAGGCACTACTGGGAGTAGTCTCCTTCTCCAGGCACCACTGACAGAATCTTGAGACTCGTGAATCGTTCTGAAAGTGGTTTGTCTCCTCGATCGGGCCGCCAACGTCTGCAGGAAGTCCCTGTGCTCAGAGGGAATAACTGATAACCTCCATGCAGACAGATGTTGTTCCTGCACTCTGGGGTGCCGTACTCGTCCCTTGTCCTGCGACACTAGGTCGGGGCGCAGTGGGAAAAGTACTGGCCGGTCCACCACCAGGTGAAGTAAGAGTGGGAACCAGGGCTGGCGAGGCCAGAGAGGGGCCACTAGAAGGGCACTGGCCCTCGATGCACTGTTTTTGGGAGAACCTTGTGTATCAGTCTGAACAGTGGGAACGGGTAGGCGTCGAGTCCCTCCCATGAGAGGGACATTGCGTCCGTAGCCCATGCTCGTGGGTAAAAATTCCTTGAGCAGAAGGTCAGAAGTTTTGCATTCTCCGCCATGGCGAACAAGTCCACTAGGGGCCTGTGGATGTTCTTGAAAAGCCATGCTGACCAACTTGGTGCCAGTTCCGACTCTCCTTGACTCACTCGGCCTCTCGACAATGCATCTGCCAGTGTACTGTCCCTCCCTGCGATGTGTGACGCCCGCAGGCGTTGTCCTCATGGCACCACATCCAGAGGGTCCACGGCTTGCAACAGAGGGTCGGGAGTGTGTGCCTCCCTGTCTGTTGATGTAGGCCACTACGGTGGTGTTGTCTGAGAAGACCATGAGGCACTTGCCTTGCACTAGGTCCGCCAATCGCTTGACGGCCCTGAAGACCGCTTCTAGCTCCAGCACGTTGATGTGCCCGTCCACCTCCTCGTAGAAAGGCGCCCCACCCTGTCAACAATGTGTCGGCCACAAATATGGGGCCACTGCACCCCAAACTCTACACCTTCGGAGAGGTTCCCCCGTGTTCTCCACCAGGCAAGGAGTGGTCGCATGTGCAAGCGGCAAAGGGGGACGATATCGACTAGGCTTGTCATCAGTCCCAGCACTCGTAACCAAGTCCTTGCTGGACTTGCTGGACTGTGGACTCTAGGGTCGTGATCTCTTCCAGAGGAACGAGGATTCTCTCCTCGGAAGGAGTCACAGACCCGAAGTCACGGACACGAAGTTGATTTTTACTCCTAGGTAAATCAGCGACTGTGACGGGGTGGGATGCGATTTCCCCTCATTGGTCACCCATCCTAGTGATTGTAGGAAGGTGATCACTTCCCAGGTTCTTGCCTGTGACTGGCCTAGTGAATCCTCCAGGATTAGCCAGTCGTCTAGGTAGGCATACAGTACTATTCCCCCCCTTCGTAATTCGGCCACTGCCGCCCCCGCCACTTGCGTGAACACACAAGGGGACATGGAGAGGCCAAAGGGTAGAGACGTGAACTTGTACGTCTGTCCTCTGTATTGGAACACAAGGTACCATTGATGCTCTGGGTAAATGGAAATGTGTAGTTAAGCATCTTTGAGGTCGATGACCATGGCCCACATGCCCTTTATTTTGGTGGGCAGAATCATCGTTTCCATGCGGAAGCGACGTGGTCTGATGAACACGTTCAACGGCCTCAGAATGAGGATGGGTCGCCAGGAGCCTCCTTTCTTTGGCGCTAGGAAGAAGGACGACCTGAATAGCTGGCCCTCCTGGCCCGTCGTCCTGATGGCTGCTTCATTCTCTAGGAGGGAATGCAGTTCCTTCTCTAGCGCTACTGTCTGCTCCGGATCCGGTGGGACAGGTGTTACCCTTCTCCCTCCTAGTGTGGACGGTGGCGTTGTAAACTCCAGGCGGTAACCTGACAACATCCTTTATACATAATCCTTCTATTTCAAGATAAATTATATCCCAATGTATTAGAAATGCAAGAAATGTTACCTAGATTCCTTATAAATTCCTTGTATCATCTTGTCATATTCCAAGTATATTTGTTACATATATTCCTTTAATGATCCTTACATCACATTTTGCTATGGGGTGTTTTGATTAGAGAACCCCCATGAAACACAGACATGATCAGTCACATGTACGTTAGGTAATATACTGTCTTGTGATTTTAATCAGCCACCAATCATGGGCTTTCCTTTAGAAAGCAGAACTCATGGCAGGATGTAACTGTTAAGAGGAAGGCTGATTATATAAGCTGAGTCTTTAGTAGCAATTAAATTATGAATTGAATTCAATGTACTTTAAATAAATTACTATATAGTTCAAAAACAGAGTTGGCCTACTGTATGCACCGTTCTTCCAGTGGCAGTTAAACATTGACCTAGGAAGGCACCCCAACTGGCTTACAAATAAATAAATAGTGGCACTCTTTTGATGCAATGTATTGGCATTTTATTAGGACCAAAACAAGTGCCCTAAGACATGTACAATCTCCCTCCCCCACCCTCTGGAATATATTTGTCATGAAGATATGATACTCAGGAAGTGTCTGAGACATACCTGTAGAATGGACATACGTACCTTCTACCCTCAGGTGGCACTGAACCGCATTGAGTGCAATACAACTGTATACAGTGCACTTGTCACCCACTTGAGGTAATACATCTGGCATAGCGAACTAATTTCAATAGCCCCATTCCCACTTCACAAACAATCATGTACCTGCAACAAATGTTTTTAATTAATTAATTATTTTCTATTGTTACTATGGTTACTGGTATAAGATAGTACACTATGTGACAACTATGGGAGAAGGAGATTGAACAAAAACAATGGTATAGCTACAATAATTTGTGGTGGATGGTACCTCACATCCTTCACAATTTCTGAAAACCTGAAATTGTCTTGTCATGCAGTAATTATTATTTTATGTGATAATACCACTCTCCCTTTCCCAATATTTAGCTCAAACAGTCACTCTGGAGTTTTTGTAATGATTTCTGTGGGACAGCCATTCATAAGGGATTATTCAGATTTAAAATTCCTCTCAGACAATACTATCAATATGCTAACAAAAATAATTACAAGAAAAAATCCAAGTTGGCATTAGCCTGATTACTTGGGTTTTGTAATTTGACATCTGTTGACCTTTGACCTCTACCAAAATCAATAGGGTTCTGGTACTCAATATGAGAAACATACATACCAGGTATGGGACACATCCAACTTACCACTCCTGATTTACAAGGGAGCCTGGTTAGAAGGGAGTGTCATAGGCCTATAGTACACACCTACACACGTCATCAAGATTGCATGTGACTCCTTCATCCTTAAGCAAGGATATTTTGGCATTGCATACAGCACATAGCTTTTCCACCCACCATTAAGTGTGTGCAGTCTATGTGGGAGTATCAGGGGAATTTTACTATTACCTTCCAAGAATAACAGTCATTAAAGGTTACATGTCTTTAATTTCCTTGCTCATCAAGCCCCCTAAATGAGATTCCATAAATTCAATACAAATCTAGGTGGAAATGTTAATAATTACAAGGAAGCATTGTGAGTTGTGACCATGTGACTATCTTACAACTCATTGCAGTCTTACGAGGTACAGACAACTATTAGCTGTCATTTTCATTCGCCTGAAAATTTTACTCTTTGGTATTAAGAGATTTTGTTGGCATCATTTAAATCAGGGTGGGTATTTTGTGTCCAAAATTCTGAAAAATGATAACAATAAATGCATTTTACTTATAACAATTCAGGAAACAAAAAGTTATTGCTCAAGGCACTTCACAAAGGCAAAAACATTAACAATGATGTGAACAATAGCAAAAATGAATCTTTAGGGAACTTTTAAAGATTGTATATAATATATGGTATGGAAGTATAAAAGGAGATAGGTATGATTTAGAACATTTAGTTTTGGGAAAGTATTAAAGTATAGGGGTGGGTGTGTTGACATAGCTGAATATAATGGGTAGCAAAAAAATAAAACAACTTAAACAAGACAAGCCTAACCAAGGACCTTAACCAAGTTGTATATTCGAGGTAGAGGCTAATTTGGTCTATACCCTAGAGTAGGAAGGGTCATCCATAATATGTAACACTACTCAGAATTAAAGTCAATTACCAAATCCACAAACCAACCAGGTTGGCTTATGTAAGTAACATGAATACCCATCCCTTAGACTAGTACACTCGACTTCTAATATGCTCTGTCTATAGACACGCTTATAGTAAAACTTTAAACAATGTTCTTTGTTTGAAAAATGATGAGCATATTCACAAATTGGAAGAATTTAATCATAAATTAAAGTAGTTGGCATATAGAATTAGTACTGTTCTCTCAGTGATGTGCATGGAAAAAAGGTTTGGTGTGCATGGAGAGGTGATTCTTATGATGATAAACGTAACATTTTGAATACAATATTACGGCAATCCAGACCAAACTAATCCTAAATTAGGAAAGACTTCCAGTGTTAAATACAGATAGGTAATCAGATACTTGTATAAGTATGTTTGGTGATACTGACCCTTACCAATCAATAGTTTTAGCCTTTTGAAGTCGACATAGGGACTAATTAATTCTGAATCTTAATGAGTTCCCTCTTTAAAAGACCTTCAGGGGTACACTGCATTATAAATGGCTCATGCAGAATATTTGTGTACTGCTAATGAATTCTAATTAAAGAAGCTTCACTTTTTAAGATGAGAGGTGCTCTTCTGCTCAAAAGACTTATTTTCAATATATATAGATGTTACCCAAGGATATAAACACACTCTTGGTTTTATTCAGTTTAACAAGCCTCCTAGGCATACAAACTGTAGAATAGATGGTTGAGAAGACTGATCGGACAAGAACCAGAAATCATTTAGGGAAGGGGCAAAACAAGGCATGTGTACAATTTTCAATCTTTCTGCAAGCACTCTGGGATGTGGGATTTGAGTCACTGACCATGTGCCTCAATTTCATCAATTCATTCTGCCATTATTCTTACCATATTTAATACTATTAATATTTTTCCCGATTTCTTAATATTCAGTCTTGCATTTCATGTTGTGTAGGGTGTCCGTGGAAAGACTGGAGGGGACTCGGGAATGGGGGTGGTGCCAATTAGAACAATCAACATAGCCATATACTGTAACTGCCTATATTCCGTAATAATGCAAAAATTATCTTTAATTCATCCCTCAACATACAAAATGTAATTATCCAAGTCCAATACACACAACTTAAATATTAATGATACACAGAACTATTAAAGGTATTTCATAATTGTTCCAATAGGCAAATTTCCCCATATTTTATAACCATATTATGATAATTTATATCGGTCCTTTCACCAAATGGAACCAATTCAAAATATTTTGGTGCTTGCAGCCATACAATTGACTTTTTGCAAACAGCTAGAAGGACAGGTTGATATCTATTGACATTACAATGGCACAGTTGCTCCTCATTCTGACCAAGTTCAACAAGCTGGCTACACCTGCTGAGTTCTCTGAAGAAGGCTTTCTGATTTGATATTGAAAACAGAAATTTATACAATACATCAATTATCAGTTAAGGGGGTTCAGTGGCTCAGACCAGACACAATGGCCCATAGATAATGTAGCTCCTCATTCTGGTCATGTGCAACAAGCCGGCTGCACCTACTCTTCCCTGAAATTCTAATTTTATATTGAAAACTGAATTTTATACAAGTAATTAATCAGTAATTAGGGTTCCAGTGGCTCACACCAGACACGATAGTTCATAGACAGCTCTTCGTTCTGTTCATGTTCAACAAGCCGGTTTAAGTATTCCCGGAAATCATTCTGATTTTATATCGAAAACTGAATTTTATACAAGTCAATAATCAGTAATTATCAGTTTAGGGGGTTCCAGTGGATCAGACCAGACACAATGGCTCATAGACAGCTCTTCATTCTGTTCATGTTCAACAAGCCGGCTACAACTAGTATTCCCTGAAATAATTCTGATTTTATAATGAAAACTGAATTTTATACAAGTCAATAATCAGTAATTATCAGTTTAGGGGTTCCAGTGACTCAGATCAGACACAATGGCTCAGGGGCGTACATACAACATTTTTCAGGGGGGTGTTGATCGATTTGAGACCGACTAGCTTTTTGGGGAGCGAATATCGCTGGCGTAGCCACGTACAGTGTCTGAAATGTGGACTGCCTTGAATTCTGTTTCTATGCTTCACACATGCGCGATCTAAGCCTCGGCGTACATATATCTATGCAATAATTTATCTATTTTACGTTGTTGACTCTTTTGTTTCGAAGCGTACAGTCCGAACTGATTTCCATGCCAAAGATAGGTAGATGTAGAATTTTGCTACAGCTGGCTCAGAAAAATATATGTAATTAAGTTGTGGGCCACTGAATATCCACCTCACCAGTCACGGTGGCGAACCTAGATTTCTTTATTAGGAGGGGAATGGGGCTCAGATTTTCAAAATGGTGCCATTATGTAAGCGGAGCGCCACCACTGTTATATGACAGTTACGACCATGCGTCTAAAAAGTTGATTTTGGAATCGCTTGGAGACCGACTTGGAATCGCTTGGAGACCGACTTGGTGCTTTTCTGCTCAAAAGACTTATTTTCAAATATGGATGTTACCCAAGGATATAAACACACTCTTGGTTTTATACAGTTTAACAAGCCCCCCCCCCGTATGTACGCCCCTGAATGGCTCATAGACAGCTCTTCATTCAACAAACCGGCTACAACTAGTGTTCCCTGAAATCATTCTGATTTTATTCTGAATTTATTTTTGTGATTAAAAGTGATTAATTAGTAATTATTAGTTTAGGGGTTCCAGTGGATCAGACCAGACACAATGGCTCAAAGATAGCTCTTCATTCTGTTCAACAAACCGGCTACAATGTCAACTAGTTCCCTGAAATCATTCTGATTTTATATTGAAAACTGAAGTTTATGCAATACACAGTAATTATCATCTGGTTTCAGTGGCTCAGACTACCACTTACCAGACACAATGGTAAGTGTGGTAACTATGGGACACGAACAGCTGCTTAGGTAGCATCGATTATTTTTAGCACAATAGGAAGTGTAGTGCATGCAATGTCTATATTTACAGTCATCGAACAGCTGACACCTCCTATCAGCACTCTCAACGCATGACGTGAAGGGTGATGTTAAAGTGATGATTATAAGAAATAAAAGTATTCTTTTAGACGGTATGTACACCTCACTTTCATATCGTCACTGGTACTGCATTTTGACAACCCATGCCACCATATTTAATTACCCATCAAGGTATAGGCATGGCCTTAAGCAAATCTACAGAAACTCCTGACCAATAGAATAGACTCATAGAATACAACATAATGGGGTCTGTGGGGTTATCAGAGGGTATATAGGGGTACATGCCAGTGGCGGAGCTACCATTGACCAAGGCGGGGGGGCAAATGCCCCCCTGGCTTGAAAATTTAGCAATTTTGGTGCCCTTTTGTGCTCTTTGGGGCTATTTTCACAGAACTGCGCCCCTGAACACTCTACTCGCCCCCCTGGCTCAGACCTCTAGCTCCACCACTGGTACATGCTCCCATTGCTACACCATTGCTTGGTATCAATTCTTCTTCATGTTGTAATAGCTGACACAACCTTCTACTGCCTGATGAGTCTGAGATCATAGAAGCCTGAGTACTATTGAGGACAGCAAACCACCAATTCTGAAGATTCACAGGAGATACAATCCCAAGACATTATACATATTATGAAAGTTTATTTCTATATGACTCTTCAATTAGAACCAAAATATCTCCAGTTCTCTAACCAATTTCAAGATAGAAATGTTATATATATATATACACAGATTCATATAGGCGGGACAGGAGGAAATTTGCTTCCCCAGTTCCTCCCCCCTCCCAAACATTCCCACACCTGCATTTGAGGCAGATTTAGGCAAAAACTTGTCACTTTTGCCCCTGAAATGCTCCCTGTATTTTTTCGGGTAGATTTATGCTAAATTTACGCTCAGTTTGGCGATATAAGTGTGTTCAAGTTCACTCTGGATTAAGATGACCATTATTGAACTCGCATCATTAGCCAAGATCTTCATGTGATCTCAGCCAGCATCGGATAGCAGAATGGCTTTCACCTTAACAGTTTTGGCCAAGTTAACCACTCATCGAATGTGTATAAATAATAATAATAATAAATGAGATTTACATAGCGCCAAATCCAGAAGACAAAGGCAACTGCTCAAGGCGCTTTACAAGTAAAATACATCAAGAATTATATGCACACAAAAAAAAAAAAGTTTTAAGAGCCAGAATCGTCCTGTGATGCCAATCAGGATCTGCCAGATGGGAATCTGCTAGTGTTTTTCCATCCAAAATGACCTTTTCTGAACAAACGTTAATCAATTCCTGTAAACTGAGAAACTTTGATGATGATGATTCAAATAGACCTGCACCTACACATTTACATTTTGTTTTGATCAAGTCCGAACATATGACTACAAGCATAAATGCCATCAGTAAACTTTCCATGAACCTTCAGGTACTAATGAAGCGGTTATTCGACCAAGACAGCTCCCATAGAAAAATAGTTCATTAGGTGATCATGGCAATTGATGAAACATTTGCTTTTGGCAATTGGCAATTATAGTAACTCTTTGACAACAAAACAGAGTTCTTTGTCTTTTGCTACTGTAGTGCACATAACTCTTTGACCTCCTCTGTCCCCTTCAATTGACATCAAAATTTCTTGAAAGACAAATACTGTATATTGCCCAAAAAGTACACTGTTCTTTTTATAATTTAATTATTAACTCTGCACAAAACAAGCACAATAATTAAAAAATAAACGTACAGTAGGATAAGATAAGATTGTAGTTACTCGTTCCACTGATTTGTTACTCCCTAACATGACTCTGGCAGAGAAGGGTTGGATTAACTGATGATTTTCCTTCCTTTTATCATTTGTCATTTATTTTCCTATGTTTTCTATATTAATAATAACACATACCAATACATCATAACCTATCCCATCAGCCACCTACATATACTGCTTTAACCTCCCTGTTCAAGTACTAGTGTTAAATGTGCGTGCCGTGCGAGTAAAGGAAGCGCAGGTGTTTCTCTCAGAATGTTTAACCAGATGGGAGGCCAGGTTTGACGTACAGTAATCTGCATTACTGAGAATAAGGTCTTTGAGAGGAAGGGTGTGGTACCAAATCAAACACACTAAATACACTCAATTGTTCGAATTTGGAAGGTTACTATTTCCCTAGTAACGGAAAATGAAGCATTTGATAAATTTAGAATGCACCTGCAACATCTTCACCTAAATATGTTGAACAAGGGCACACTAATAGCAACTAATTAAACGCTGTTTATTTGTACAAAATCAGAACAGTTCAAAGGAAACATAAATGAAGGCTAGACCGTTGAAAATTAGAATGATGGTAAACGTGGCTGGAGATTTCACAATATCAGGCAATATATTTAGCAGTTTCAAATTATTGTTTCTCCTGTACCATATGGTTTACACTTTTGGGACATTTATTTATTTGGAATGAAGACCCCTCCCTCCCCCCTATCTCTCTGGAAGATTGTTTACAGGTAGGGATGGGTACTGGGTAGACAATACTGAAGGTAGAAAAAAAATCTATCTGAATTTATCAACCCCTACATGTAAACGTCCTTGTGATTTTTGTGGCAACCATCTTTCCCTTTAAGTTCAATGCACTTGATTCATGCATGTACACTCTTGGTGGTGGGGCTATTCATATTTTGAACTCTGCTGTCTGAATGAAATAGACTTACATGGTGATGTAGTCCATTATGGCAATCATTACACATTTTCTCTTCACATAAATTGAAAGTACATGAAACGGTATTATTTCCCCGACAGAGGACATTGCACTCATGAACCTGCTAAAATATTAAGTCTTTACTTAAAGTAAACACTCCAGGGCTTATTAAATGCACTTTCTTTTTCATTTCAAATTCTCTGAAAAACTAGGTGAAATCACTAATCCTTGAATAAGCATTATAAAACAATTATAAATGTAATACACAATGTAAAACTAAATATCCTAACTTACCCAACCACTTAATGAAAACAGTGGATCCTACCTATTTTTGGAGTATATACCAGTAAAACTGAACTAAATCTTTGTTCTTTAATGTATGTTTATACATTTTTGGGGGGTAGGGGGCGG
>JAODAF010357169.1:0-15130 GCA_027574765.1 Molpadia intermedia
AGGTCACTCATTGATCACCAGGTCACTCATTGATCACCAGGTCACTCATTGATCACCAGGTCATTCATTGATCACCATTGTATGTCAATGGGGATTGTTAACTTTCCTGCAGCGAATCAAGGATTCATTATACGACAGGGACAGATCAAGTTGGGAGGGCAATTGGGAGAGGGAATGATCCCCCTAATAGCAATTTAAAAAAATGTAACTATAGATACAAAAATAGTCTCCAAGTGAATGAAATGTTTTGGTATATGGGGTGTGGGAGAGAGGGGACAATATGAGAGGGTATAGTATGATTACATGTAAACTCTGAATCTACTGTACATGTGACACCAAACATAAGTACTGGTTGTTATCTACTTCCTTTAAATAATATACATGATCTGAAAATAATTAAAACCTTTTTAAAGCGAAAATATTGCACATGTTAGTAATAATTTACTAGCAAACATGTTTTAATTAGAAAATGTTATTTATAAGCATATCAAATGTTGTCTTCAATATTTGATAGCTTCTCCGTTGGAAGTCATTGTGTACAGGAATGAATATATATTATACTATTTGTGTATGTGAAGCTGAAATATTTCTAATTTGGGAAGCAAGTTTATTTAATACCTTGGCACTGTGCCTAGAATGAGTGATGGCTATGTATTATTGCACACCAGAATGATAACATGTGACCAGTTTTGTACAGGTAATATCAGGCTATATTCAATATCTAGCTAAAGATGTCATAATTGGTAATTGTTATGGATTACTGTGAACTGGATGACTAGATTTGTATGACTGTGGCCAGATTGCTGCAAGTAGCAACTAACTCTATATTCTACTGTTGCTGAAATGTAATTTCACAGCAGAGAGTAATTTAACAGATGACCTGCTGTTTTATTGACTTTTGGTTAATTTTACTCCCAGAAGTCAAACAGCCACTGGGTGTTTTTTGTAGTTAAAGGTCATTTAGAGAGTCGTGATCAAAACAAATTTAATGACAATATATTGTATTTATGATTGTCGTTATTCTAGATTTCATATGAAATTGTTCCTATTGACATGTCTGAAGCATTGCTAAATACAGTGATGTATGTCTGTCCAGATCCAAATATAATAAAAGATATTCAATAAAAAGTATCTAGTATGCAAATTTAAAAACATAGATCTTAGAGTTACAGAAGTAATTGACCTTCTATTGATTTTATGGCTTATCATAAACTTTAAATTCTAACAATTAGTGGTTTAGATATGAAAATACTTTTCCATTATGAGGTCAAATATACAATATATAGAAGTAATATTTTGACCATTCTAATAATAATAACATGTTTGTGTTGTGCCTTATACTAGTGGAATTGTGTGCTTAAAGGATTCAGTAAGATGGAATAAAAGACTCTTATGCCATGGTTTTGCTTTGTGGGACAGACTAAATATTCATGGCAAATAATTCGACTATTGATGGTGACCATTGATGGTAATGGGAGGTGGGGGCTGTCTGTAGGCTGAGCGCCGAGGGGGTCTGGGAGGAGCATGGGTAGATGCTGGGGCAGAACATGATATAACTGGTGCATCTGAACTGACGGAGAGCACTGTCAAAGAGGAAATGATAAGGGAATAAGTAACATTTCTGCCCAAAATAAAATAAGTATAATGTTAAAATCACAATCACAGTACAGTATAGTATATAAACAATACAGGTAGCTAGCCGGTCAATCTACTGTATATGACACATGGTCACATAAGTCAAGTGATACAAACTTACAGATACAGACATTCGAATATGAATGGGAAGAATCAAGCCAAAATACTACAATCCCAATACAGCAACAACTTATTGTGTCATTATCGTCTAGGCTAGGCCTACAGAGGTTTCATGTATAGCTGAATACACTTGAAGTAAGATGGTAAGTCTTAAGTGATAAAACTTACAGGAAACAATGCTAATAATTTGCAAATGCATATGACACAATTTCAACAGTCTGTTCCAAATGTCTAGATGCTATATTAGTATGTGATACTGTTACAGAACCTCTATGGCTACATACATGAACATTCAACTAGCTGCAATGGACTCAGATTATTGAGGACTGTATATGACATCATTGACCTGAAAAATAGCCTGAATATCACATCACAGGCCTGCAACCAGTAATACTGACATCTTGTCTTGACTAGGGGATATATGTATCACTGGACTCAGACTAATGATGATGAGGACTAACAATCACATCACAGGCCTACAACCAGTAATACTGACATCTTGTCTTGACTAGGGGATATCTATCACTGGACTCAGACTAATGATGAGGACTAATGTAACTATCACATCACAGACCTGCAACCAGTAATACTGACATTTTGTCTTGACTAGGGGATATCTATCACTGGATTCAGACTAATGAGGACTAACAATCACATCACAGGCCTGCAACCAGTAATACTGACATTTTGCCTTGACTAGGGGATATCTATCACTGGACTCAGACTAATGATGAGGACTAATGTAACTATAACATCACAGGCCTACAACCAGTAATACTGACATTTTGTCTTGACTAGGGGATATCTAAGACTGACATTTTGTCTTGACTAGGGGATATCTAAGACTGGACAATTTGGCTTGAATAGCTCTCTAGCTGGCATGTCAAAGATTGCTATTGAAAGAGTTGCTGGTGTACAGCATGGAGCCTACTTCAAAACGACGAGAATCGTTTTGTTCTCTAAACAATAAGACAATGCAATCACAGCCTACCTAGCTAATGTGAGAGTTGCTGTAGTAGGCAATAAATACCCCCCCCCCCACTTTGCATTCTGACCACAGCAGTTTTTGTAAGTTGACAGAGCATGAGAAGGGGGAAGGGGACCCTGCCACTCTCCCATCCCACGACCCCACATCCTACCTCACTACTACCTTTCATTGATCTTTCTTCCTTCTATCTTTTTTTTACTTGATATTTAGTCATATTGGCAAGATACTTTTAGTAAAAGTTTAAGTAAAATTCAAAGAATACAGACCTTTAATATTTCTAGGGGTTGGATTCAAAGATGGTGGTGGAGGCAGAGGTGATAAGGTATCAGAAAACGGTCTGTCACTATCAGGGAATGATTGGTCCTCCTCTGAAAATCCATGGTCCTTGCACCCATTCCTCTGTGAAACTGGTACCACCCCTGGGATAGCCTGTGGGGCTGACTTCCTGTGAGGGGAGCTGACAGACTCTGCAAGAAATAAGAGGAGGAGATTGTGGTTCATGAAGGGTCTCCAACAAATCACTCTCTCAAAAACAATTGTCATCCAGATTGAATGACACTAGAGGCATCATCATGTACTAGCCATGAAGTCGAACAAAGGGCATGTGTTATGGCCCCTTGAGGCATACAGTGTTCTTCATCGTGAGGTGTTTTAGAGGGTGGCCCATCCTCAACAACTCAGTCATGCTCTCCAAAAAATTGCCACTACCGACCACTTCAAATTTGGAGAACAATGAAAGGGTGATTGGGGAGAAATATAGATAAACGCAACAATATGATTTATTTTCTGGCAAAATGTGGCATTTTTATGTAAATTAGATATATATAGATATAGTATAATAGATTGCACCCACTTAATTTCTTGGATCAGATCAGAATTCAACCATTCCAGTTAGAATTAGGACCTAGCTTTTGGATCTACAAATGGATGTTTTATGATAGCAATTGCCCTGCCCTCAAATTATGCTACAGCATTAAAATGCTTCGCTCTTGTTACCACTTTCAAGTCAACATTTGGCCTTACCTGACTCTCCACTACTCGTCTGACTATCTGAAGGACTATCAAAACTATCTGGCTCATCTCTGCTGCCCTCACTCGAGACCGATGCAATGCTATGTTCATCGTGTCTCACTTCATCCCATATTTCATATGCCATGTGGAATGATTGGGCGACGGTTAATGTCAGTGCCTCTGCCTGTGAAAAATATTTTAAAAAATGTTTTAAGAAAAAAATATTAAACTATGTGCCATAAGGTGCAAATAACATTTGACACCAGTCAATTACAAGAGAAAGCTATGGTGCTAAACAATGTATCTCTCTGTCATCAGAGATCTGGCCACCAACAAATACAAATACTGGGTGGATGAAATATGATATTTCAAATAGTCCGCCATTTTAGTATGGTGCTATTTCAGACAGGATTTTCAGCCTAGAACCATGGTGAGCCTGCTCATAGTGATTACTTTTTCTTCACATCACTGAACATATACCCAGTGATGTGTCCACACCAGGAGGTGCCCCCCACACCCCCCCCCCACCACTCATAAGGTCATCCGGTTGTGGTTGCAGAAATTATTCAACTGCATATGATAGTCAGGAATGGTCTTCAAGTAATACCTCAATGATCAATCTGAGGTGCGGAAAGTTGATCCAAAAGTTAGCAACCATGCAGAAACGCAAAATGGTCTCCGCAATTGTTGCCCGGCACTCACATTTTCCTGGACACATCCCAGTATATCCACCATTAGTGTTTAATCAGAATATCTTAATTTACTGGAGCAATATGAGATGAATGACATGAGAGAGGTGTATGTTACATGGTTTTGTACCTTCAATCAATCATCATACCCAATTAAATATTATGGGCAGATACAACACAAATATATACGAGGCTATGTCATACACAGGCCTACGTAAATTAAATAGGGAACGCATTGGTCGTAAAACAGCAATTTCAAGTTCATTTCAGGTAAACTGGAATTGCTCTTCATGGGGGCAAACATCCCTATGTCGATTCTGCAGCAATCTATGTGTATTAACTTACAATTTTTCTTTTGCTGCACAAATAAGCATAAAATTCTAACACTTCAGTTCTGGTATCGCTGGCGATGAATCCAAACACTTTCTCATGGTGCCTATCTGCCGTACAGTAGGATATTCTGAAGGATGAACAAGTATAAATCAAAATGTTACTTATGGCTGTCATACATATTTTCCCTTTTATTTTACAAAATTTTGAGAAATATATTTCAATTATATATATAATTATATCAGTTAAATTTCAAACCCACCTGCCTTCCTACTCATGCAGTAGCATCATGCATAACAAGAAATAGTTTATGAGGGGGAGGTGGGATAACAGTGACCAATGGGTATGTGTGGACAACGGGAGACAAGTGTTCAATAAGTACTCTACCACACCATACCATTTTCCTGCTTTTTTTCCCTATTTTTGGATAGTGGCCAATCAAGGGATTCTAACATTGGAACCCCATGCTTGTCCCATATAAAAAATACCATATACTGCACAGTATGCACTAAATTCAATGATTTACAATAATGGAATTACCACCTTCCTACAGTATAAGCATTAAAAGCTCAGTGTTTTTTTCCTTCCAATATTGCTTTCAAAGATTGGTGTGCTTTCATCAGGGATTGTTACTCCCTGGTTTAATCATCAGCGCTCATTTAACTCTTAAAACCCCAACAGAATCTGACGACGATAAAGGAGAGAAAAATACACACACGGAGACCTCAATCTACAAGTACTGACCCAAAACTTTTGTCAAACTTGGGAAGAATGCTATTTTTTCTGTTGGGCTTACAGATGCTGCATCGGGCCATGCTATATCCAGATTTCTGGCAGAATTTTGTTTGTACCCTTGACACTGCTCGGTAGGTAAGGGATTAATTTAAAAAAAATACTGAATGGACGGTATGATGATGGCAGTAGTATCACTATGACGGTTAAGCCTTCAAATCTCCCAGTTTACTTACCTATGTATTGGTATATTATTTATTCCTGCATCAATAGATGATGGTGATATTCATTATTTAGAATACAAAAGTAACATCCCCTTTACTTCCCATGTATTAGTATATAGTTCCTCATGCGTCTCTAGGTCAGTCTGTATGTAGGATACGTTAATTATTATTATATATTACCATAATTAACATAACATAATTATCATATTAATTACTTACCTATGTATTGGTATATTTACTAGTTCTTCCTGCGTCTCTAGGTCAGTCTGTATGTAGGATACGTTAATTATTATTATACATTATCATAACATAATTATCATAATAATTACTTACCTATGTATTGGTATATTTACTAGTTCTTCCTGTGTCTCTAGGTCTGCCTGTATGATACCTCCAGGTGATATAGTCAGGGAAATTTTTCTCAATTTGATTCCACTGTATTTTGCCTGTTAGTGAAAAACAATGACAAATGTGAAACAAATGGACAGGGTTGATTATGCGCCTTATAAAGTTGCTTACTAACTCAGACCAAATTAAAATCTTCATTGAACTGCAAAAGACCAGAAGGAGCAGCCCATCAATCAACTGGTCTTTTGTCATAGTCGAGCATGGATGACTGACTAACTGTATACTGCAATCTTATCATCAGGTCGTATTTATTCATCTCTCCTCACACAATCACATCCTTCTGACAAGGATGATAAGTTTGATAAATGTTAATTCTGGAAGCAAGATGACATCAATTACATCATGCTTGTCCGGAGTAGAGAAGGCTTGTATTGTAATATTATGCTGGCGTTCGTCCATGGCCAAATGTGTTTCTTAACAAAGATACATACACACATACATACACGCACACATGACTATTGACTGCATATGTTCTGATGCTGCCCATTGGAATAAAGATATGAATTAAGAAGATGTGGATCTGAGTTCCATAGAATTGGGACCATCATCTTCGGTCATAGCTGTAAATCTTCCATTTACAGCTACTGAAAAGTAGGCAAACTGGGGTGTGGATGCTTAAGGCACCCAGGCACTGGACCATCTGACGTTAGATGAGGAGCAAGATCTTGAAATTTACCATCTATGAATCTGGTAGCCAGTATTGCTCTCAGAAATGATCAACTAGTCTTTTGTTTGAGCATGCATGCATGGTGAGATGATTAACCAGCAGTTTTTATATCGCCTGGAGTCATAATTATTAAGCTCTACTTGGAAATTGAAATTGATGGTACCAGCATACTACAAGTAGATCTCTGTTCAACATTCCTGTGAAGTGATGTCATAAATACAAGCCTTAACATGCCAGTTTATTGCTGAAAATGTGTTAAATCTACTATTAGACTTTGATCCAGACGCGGGTCTACAAACTCATTTAAATGGGGGTTCGGGTCGAGTACGGAGGAGGCCCCAATGACCTCACGCTGGGTGGTGCCACCCAACACTTACTGAATGATGTCTGGGCTTTTTTTCAATTATTTGCAGCCAATCAGGTTCTGGAGCACAAATGGTTGCTGCAATTGTCACCAGGCACTCACATTTACCTGGGCACATCCCTGTATACGTACTGTAACTCACAATAAACAATATACCATAAACTTCACAGGTCTGGGTCAATGGGTCAGACCCCCTGTCAGGGAACATTTCAAATTGGTTGGGGAATATTATCAAAAATATATATCTTTACCTACAAGTAAAAACCTACAGGCTACAAGTATAAACTGATACATACTTCGACCTTATACTGTCTAGCTAGGCGCCATGTACTCCATACATATAATCGTATATAAACTAATTGTTTATTTGGAATTATGGTCATTATATTACCTAGCTGTATATATATACCACAATGTATAGTAATCGGTTCAGAATAATTTGACGGTTGTGCATTATATTGTTCGTTGACATTACAACACATACAGAGTGCATAAAAACTAATATGTAGTCCGCTGTTGGGGAAGATAGCTCCAAACCCCCCACCCCCATCAGAGAAGCTAGCTTCCTTGTCAGACAAATCATGTGCAGGATACTGTGTAACTCCATCCTTCAATTCATAGTATCATGTATTATATAGATTAATACAAGGAAAGGCATAGTCAGAAATCAGCAAGCTTTAATCCTTCTTCTAATCTCACCTCATGAACTATTTTTTTGACTGCTGAAGCTGTGTGGGCTTCATCGTTTGGTAAATCTACTAGACATGATCCCAGAAACTTTATGTAAAATGGTACGCCTTCCACGATTGGTTCATTGGCCTTCAAATCATCTTCATATCCTGTGAAGAATTAGAAAACAAAATCAGAAAAATATTGCAATTTAAAGCACAGGCCGAACATGTGGGATGGTGTATTAAGATAACAGATCAGTAAAAATATTGTTTCTTCTTCTTCCTCCCCCCCTCCCCCCCTCCAGGGGAACCTTTTTGGCAGCTCAGATGCAATATTGTTAAACATTGCTGAAGTATATTGGCATATCACTAAATTCCAGCAGCATGTTGCTCTAATAATGAGTCTGTGCAAGCCAGGGTTATGACATGTATGATGTGACACACATTAAACAGTATGCAGTATGGTAGTGTACTTTAAGTCTCCATGACAACCAGACTGTGAGGTCAGAGTACTTTAAGCTACCTCCCAGACTGTATTGAGTTTTGTAATAGTATATCAACACATTAAGATAAGTAATTGTACCACACTAGTTTGGCGGTTCATTACCATGTGGTAGTATACCTTAATTGTTCTGTGCTATATGGCTGGGGGGGATTGGCTGCCTATAGATGATGCAATTTTAAAAGTAAACAAAGTTGATAAATAAACTTGACAAGAGAGAAATTAATTATTATATTATAGACAATAAGTGGTTGCAGACATAAATTTAGTATCTATTTGTGTAATGCATAGACTTGTCACATAAATAAAAATCACAAAGGGCTAAATAATCTATCCCTAAGGATATAACGCCACTTAGTTTAATATAGACAGAAATGTATAATTAAATTAAAGTAATGTAACGATTAATAACACCATTATGTTATTCACAAGGGAATGCATTAGTAAGCTACATTAGTAGACTTTGCATAGATCTACAGATTTATCCAGATATATATATATAACAATCCAGCACTGATTCTGTGGGTGTGTTTTCTAAAACAGCTTGCCTCTGGGCAGTTTAAGGGGCCTACCATAGAACAGTGCGTATGGCAGACTAAATAACTCAGCCCTGATTGTGGGTGATTGTTGGCAGTTTCAGTACAGGGATTCTACGATAGCAAGATATTAAATTGGGATGCTATGTATTTAGTTTTAATGATTAAACCATTCTTTGGTACAAGTAAAACAAAAGTTGTTCATATGCCGTACCTTTTCATTCAAACAAGTTCCTTTAAAATTATTTGGCTTGCAATGTTGGGATGCAGAGTGATCTCAACTTTAGGCGCTCTGTAATGAACTAGGCAATATGCTGCCAAGCTTTGTAAATTGTAACGTCAGTGGTTTCCTATTATAATCTTACACAATTTCAAGAACAAGTTGAAGCTGGTTACTACATTAGCTGCAGTGTTACCAAAAGATTGAATGAGTATTTCATAACCCTGTGCACAGTGGTGTAACTAGACATTTCCATCTGGGGGGCTGAAGGGGGCAAAGGTATGGAGAGAGGGGGAAAAATTTGTGTTTGTGTGTGGCTTTGAGCAACTGACCTAAATCAACAGACTGTTCCCATAGCAACATTAAATGCAAGCATTTTGTAAGGAAGATAATGTAAGGATGGTAAGGAGGAACAGGCAAGGACGTTGGAGAGGAGAAATTCTTGGGAATTCAACTGATTTTTCAAATGTAAGGAACAAATCAGGAAGAGGTAACAAACTTTATGCAAATTTATGCAAGGAATTAATATGTATAGTAAGACTTGAAAAATGTAAGAATAGTGTAAGGAATTTGACATATTCCTTACATAAAACTATGATCCTTAATGTATGTGATCTTTTGCTATGGGTTGGCAGACAGCCAAATTATGCTATACAAAGCCATTATTGCATGTAACATCAGAAGTTACACCCTTCAACTGTGAGATACATGCTGATGCAATCATATCAACAAAACACACCCAAATTAATTTCACAGAAGTTTACAGACAGTGCATTGTATAGCTATCATGCATGCAAAATGCAATGTAGGTTAGGCTAAGTCCCTAATTATGAAATGGTCCTCACATATGACCCTACTTTTGCTGTATTTGTAGGAACCAAGATAAATTTATCGGTTCTGATGGCATGAAGCCATGAGCGATATATTTTATTGGTTTTGGATGGTTTGTTCAAATGAACATACAAAGACGTGACATATATAGACATATTGACAACAGATTTGCATGTGTTTACCGGTTATGCTAAGTGAGCCAATGACGTCATTATTGCAGGTGTAATTAAGATTCATGATGTTTGCCAGCACGATAAAATGGCGGTACTTTGAATGTATTTCTTTAGTATGAAGGAAAACTCCTCCAAGTGGTCATGCAGTGCATGATTTTTGAAATATTTCTAAGCTTCAGACTAAATTTGATTTTCTTCTGGACTATCCTTTTAACTGTAATGTACACCTGGCAACATTATTGTATCGTAACCAATCAAGTGAGCAAACACACCCTATTTAGTGGGTGTGTACATAGAGTGCTTTTGATGAATTACTTGTCTGATGTACTACATTCATGTCAGCCATCATGATGTACTTGTAGATTGTGCCCAACTCTTAATATTAATTTCTTGGAACTGAGCCAGCAAAAAAAATTCCCACGCACAATGTCACTGTATATACAGATTAGAGCAACAGCACTCCCACTAGCAGTACATGATGTTACAGAGGTTTGTAACATCTAATGAGGTTTGGTTCAACTTTGAAATTTAACAAAAATGAAATAAACCAGATTAAAATTAACCAAAATAAAATTTAAAAAAATGGTTTTGCTGCCTTTTATTATTTAGCCACAAAACAATTAATTTATACCAGCAATCCAGCATGCATCTGAAGGCTACATGTACTATATAACATTGAGTTTTCTATCTATAGGTGTGATTTGCTTTAGGTAGATTACTTAATTTGAAGACAATTATGAGCTTATATTAGCATTATATTGACATTTAAAGAACTAAAACTTTATGTATGACATTATTAATCCAATATGTCTGTCATTGTTAATTAATTTAATTTACTGTGATAAGCTATTTAGCCCCACCCAATCATGAATATTAATGAGATTGATATTTTTAATTATAATGAGCATACTGTATCTAGTGCCAACTAACATCAGCATACCAACTATGAAGATATTCAGGTATATATGTTGCAAAGTTATTGACATTTTAAGAATTTTACATTAAGCCCTGCCCACTCATTAATATTCATGAGGCATGCACCCAAAGCAATATAGATCTTCTACTAATCATGTAATCTCTGTGCCACTGATTGATGGAGATGTCAATGTCATCATGAGGTCTGTTACACATTGCATCTTGACCCTATGGCTATCACTTTACTCAGTTTAGTCCAGAATTTTTTTTTTTTTTTTGGGTGGGATGGTGGTGGTGGAAAGATGATCTTTCATTGATATCCTGTTGCCAAGTTATTTTGAAGAAAATACACTAGACGAGCATTTAGAGTGAAGATGGTTGAATTATTAAACTTTGGAAACTGTCTAGCCTCTAGGAAACCTTTTAATAAGGCAGCCGGAAAATACTATCAATTTAAAGGACTATATGGTGTGTGGGAGTACAAGTTTTGGTTTCACAAAGAAAACAGCCTTTAGTGATAATATCATGTACATAGTATTGGCTTTGCTGACAACACATCCAACCAGGCTGCCTGCCGCCACCGCCTTGTCATTGGGAAACATCAGATGGAGCTGTGCATTTATGAAATCCAAAAGTGGTTGAATCTAAGTGGAATTTAATGGTGCACACTGCATCAAACCTTGGGGAGGGAGGGGAAGGGAGGGAGAGGGGGTTCTGACCAACTTAACTTACAAAGTAATTAATTATGTGGAAAAAGTCAATCATTCATATGATATAATATATTAACTTTCCTGTTTCTGTTGATAGTGGAAGGCATGCACACATTCAAGTAGTTTCCCGGTTTCGTGACCAAGCTGACAGGGAAATGCCCTGTCAATGCTATGATGTCATCAATGGCCAATCAATGCCACATTGGCCATGCTATTTAAAAAGTTCTTCTGACTGGCCGTCGATACAGTTTTGTCCCAATTTCCCCAGACATATATTGTAGAACTTTAATAGTATGACCCAAATATCAGTGTTTGGCATCAATTGTAATACATGATGATGTTGCATATTTGTTGCACAATGGCCTATCAAAACTTTTCTGGACGGAAGCCAAACTTTACTTTGATTATTGTATTTTTTATGTGTCAAGAAAATATTTCATAGTTACCTATGGAAACAATAACTAGTAGAAACATATTGTATAATATCTTAATAATTTCAGAATGCAATTTATATTTTGTCAAATTCAAAAACAATAATTTATGAAAAGAATTATAAATGCTAAAAATCATATGTGGGCCAAATTCAAAAGTACTTTCGTAATGCTGATTGCATCTAGACGTGGCTGCAAATTCCCATTCATACCCAAACTGTGCATTTCACACAAAACTGAACTAGTTGGCCAACTGCCAAAAACTATGCACAATGCCATACTGTATGTCTAAAAAGAAGTAATTCCACACGCAATTGTAGGATGCGCAGGTGAGATTTTTGTCTCTCTGAATTAGCAGCTGTTTATTTTGAAGCCAACCTAAACATGTGGTCTGCAGTCTACACCTTATGAAATAATGCTATGTCATTGCACTACATTGCACAAACATTCACACACTTAGGAACCATGGGGCGCTATTTTGGAAAAATGGGTCTGGTGGTTGTCATAGGAATTCAAATAAGTGCATGCATGTATGGGGAATCATATTTTATTTGCAAAAAGGAGGACAAACTAACACAGATTAGGGAATGGGTCTAAAGGAAGGGGATTTTGCAGAAAGTAATATTTTGGAAGGTTACCTACATGCAAAATGATGCCATATTTGAAGCTAAATATATACCTCATACCGACATACACTGTATATAATATGATTCTAAATAAAATGTAAAGTTAGCAACAAAGATATCACAAAGAATGGCAGAGATTTTGAGACCCTTATACTCATAGTCAAAAAACTAAACAACTGTTATCTGAACAAAGCCCATTGGACCTCCTCCCCAAAATGTTTAAATTTAAAAAATGTTAAATGTGATATCGTGCCGATTTTGAAAACCAAAAATAGTACACAAAAAATATATTTTTATAATTTCTTATGTTGGCACCCCCCTAGCTAGATCCGCTTACTGCTGCCATTGGTTTGGACTGTAGAAGGCAATAATCAGCAACGACACAGTAGATCATTGATGATGCAACTACACTTCTGCAATACATGTCTCTCTACATGGTCACATGATCTCAGATGTGATACAAAACTTGTGGCTTTCTGCCAAAACCTCCAGACTTGGTTTCCTGCCAAGTACTCAAGAGCATCATAAAGCTCTGATGTAAACTACATCTGCCCGTGGAGTCAGGGAGATGGTTTTGGGTAACAGGCAGAATTAGAAACTTTCTAAGGCAATTAAAGGCTATAGCTATGTTGTTGGAAGAAAGTAGGCCTGAAAGACATTTCCGACATTACTTGCTATAAAGTGACCAACTTATTACTGTATGACTATTGTGAATTCAGTATTAATACATGTACATGCAGGTGACGTACGTTCTAAACGCTGGAAGATTGCCAAGGAGTTGGGTAAAATTTCATTGAATCGTGAGGCTTCTACCTCAACACTCATGCATGATGACCAAATAAAGGGTGTACATAGGACTTGGCTGAATGCCAAATAAATAGGCCTACTTTACTGAAGATTTCGAAAATAAAATAGTTATTTATTGTCTTACAATAAATTGACAAACTTAACTTTATTTTCCAAGAATAAATTCAGCGTATCAGAGATAAGTATGCTGTAGCATCATCAGAACATACGCAGTAAAGTCAGCTCAAGACTGTACATGTGACACCCTACATGTACGTTCACTAAAACTCAAGAATAGACATTTATATGGATATATCCTTGGTAAATATGGTCAGTAGATGGTCACGATCAAATTTATTGCTGTATACATACAGTATACTGTGGTATGATTAACATTAATGAGTGGACAGGAAATCATCAGTATCTCTGCAGCCCTGTACCCGATTGACACAAAACTTGGCGTGGAGATACATTTGAGCGCCTTGTATACTATGATGTCATTAATATTTAATAATGAGTGGGTGGGGCTTAAAATAAAATAGCTACAAATCTGTACCTGACTAAACTTCTAAAGTTCTTGTTAATGTAATAATGTTAATGTTACAAAAACAGCTTTCCATTTCATGAGTAGGCAGGGCCAATATCTTTATGTACTGTAGCTTGTAAACATGATATCTCAGTAACATAATGGATCAACATAATACTTGACAGAAAAACAGTTAAACACCATCATGTGTAGATGTAACTCTATTGTTGCTGGTGTTCTTGTGAGTAATAATGTGTGAACTGGAATAACTGTAAACTCCTTTAAACATCAACAAAACCACAAATGCACTTTAATCTGCTACGTGACTTCCATGGCACAAGTTTTACCTCAATGGATATGCGGTAGTCAACTTCGGCATAGTTTTTTTTCTGCCCATGTACCCATTGGTATTACATGTTTTAGGGCAAGATATTAGAGGGTGCTATTCTGATTAAAGTGCATTTGTGTAGAAGAATACAGGGAATATGTTGCCGACATAAAATTTATGATACAGTAATAAGAATGTCATGTATGTAATGCCAATTATCTAGAGACCATCTTTCCATTTACAATATCGAAAATAAGGAACTTTCTGTCAAATTTAACTTAAAAATTCAATAATATTGTTAACATTTCAGTATAAACAGGCTAGAATTATTTTAGTTCAATAATCAATGAAAAAAAACTTAATACATATGTTCAATTTCAGATTTATAATCATCTCACATAATGTAATTGGTAAAACCTAAAGCTGCTTCTCAAGTTCAATAATCAATATAGCTTACCTTCAGTTGAATAACTAGAGTCAACAAGAAACACCTGACAATGTAGACACAACTATTAAAATGGTCTCCACAGAATAAACCAGAACACAAAAATGCGTAATGGTTCCAATGCTATTAGATGTTAATTAGAAACTTTATGTTAGGCCTACTTATTAATGACATGTGCACCAAACAATTGACCAAAACTCACCTGGTTTTGTAATTTACGAGCGACGTACTTACCTCATATAACCTATGCATATCCTCTATT
>JAODAF010358279.1:0-15125 GCA_027574765.1 Molpadia intermedia
CCCTTCACAGTAATTTTTACTAGGTTGTGTAACACTAATATTTGCTTGAAATATGTAATTAGCAAGTACCTGTGCCTCTTGGCAAAATGTAACTATAACATGATTTGTTTGAATTAACAAAACATGTTAATGTTTTACAAATTTTGTGGAAACTTTAAAAGGCCCATACGTAGCATTAAATCTTTGGGAATACTAAACAACTGTTGATGCCGGGATTAAATAATGTGTTGTATAGCGAAGGATGTGTCAAAAACAAACAATGTTAGTCCTACCATTAGGCTATGTATGCTGTCATACATCTTGTGTCAGTTAAATGTTATATTAGTTAGTAAATACTTGCAATCATTGCAAAGCAGACAATGCTTAATGATGTTGTATTTAACATGTTTAAGTGTTATTGTGGGTCAGATCATTAATGTTACATATCATATTTCAAGCATAGTTTGAAAAGAAACCAGTGCAACTGATCAGCAGTTAGAAATAAAAGAAAAAGAAATAGTTCAATATCGGATTGATACTATCAGCAATGAGAACTAATTTTACTGATACCGATATGGTGTCGATATTGCCAATATCGGCCAATACCAGTTGGCCCAACACTAGTAAAGACGATCGTCGCATATCACTTAAAAATCATCCTGGCTACGAATCTTCAATTCTGTGTAAAACATGAGGGCTTTTGCATAATATGCTTGATGTGATTTTCATTGTTTCCTTAGCTGGTAATTTTCTGAGCAGTGCACAGAGTGCCCCTAATCTGCCCTCGGCTGTTACAACAACACCCCCTCCTTCAGTCACAACTAATACCACCAACCAGAGCACTATGGCTACAGGGACCCTCAGCTCTGCCCTAGCCACCAGTTTAACCTCTACCTCCAGCGGGAGCGACAATGAATTCCTGGAGACCTGTCGGGCCAGCTCCCTGCTAGCAGAGCTGGAAGATGAAGATTTTTGTGGCGATCCCGAGGACTTGGACGATGAAAACGAAGATGACAGCGGTGATGATTACGATGAATTTACTGTAAGTAATAATTATGTTAAATTTTATTTTTCACATTGTGTTAGAAACCTTTGTTAAAATAAAGAAGCAATTTGAGGTGATAATCAGATTAGAAGTCTGAAAGATACCAGATGATATCTGTGTGATATCCAGCATATGAAGATGTATCTGTCTGATATCCAATGTATTAATTAATAAGATTGGGGGAACCTCTGTATTAAACCCCAAAAGAGTTTATAAAAACCCAAGGAAATTATTAAAAAACGTTTATTAATCGAACACAAGGAGTTCATTAAAGTCTCAAGGAGTTGATTAAAACCCAACAATGTATTTATTGTTTACAATTCATAATATTTCACTGCTTGAGAATTGTTGCACATTTGAAACCAAATTACTTGTTAGAAAATAATATAAGAAAATAAGATCTACTCTGATTATATTATTTAAAAAAGTTGTATTGTCAGTCACATGGGAAAACTCTTTAACTGACACCATAACAAGAGTGTTCAGCGAAGCTGTTTCTTGAAGTTTTTGTGCTTGTTATGATCCCTGCCAACCTAAAAGTTGAGTGGGTGACCAGGGGGGAGGGGGTGATTTATTGATGGATACGTTGGAGGGTCTTTGAGTGTACTACTAATATACAATAACCGATGGCTTGACATCTCACAGGAAGAAGATGAGGTGGAGAATAGAGGTAGAGGTCGCAAAGCTTGGGATGATGAACATGTCCTCAGACGACAGTTTTCAGCCCTTGTACCAGCCTTTGATCCCAGGCCAGGACGAACAAATGTGCAACAGACTACTGATCTTGAAATTCCTGCACCGGGAGCCCCCGACACCTCTATGCAAGAGGAAACAGAGACAAGTCCAGCACCAAAGTTAACATTATACTTGAAAGCACCAGGATTATCAGGGGTAAGAAGTTGCTCAATCTGTTTGGATTTTCGTCATGATAAAGGTAGCTTTTGCAAAATTAAAACATTGCAAAATTTTTACTACAGGGTCAGGGCTTGAAATAAGCCTCAAAAAGGGCACGGCAAAAATGCCATTGGTAAGTTCCAAAAGTGAAGGGCATCACGGCAAATGGGAAGGGCATCACGGCAAAAATAAATTTGGGGAAGGGCACTGTGGCATTTTTAGTCATACTGATCAGTGGCGGATCCAGGATTTCTGAAAAGGGGGGCCCACTAAATTTTCGCGCGCGTTGAAATATATCGTATGTGTACAAACATATACATATACAGCAAAAAAATCAGAAGGGGGGCCGGGCCCCCCTGGATCCACCCCTGCGGATTGCTCCAATACCAATTTTGTCACCATGCTATCAGTATAAATCCTGGAAATGTGTTCTTATCAATGAGATATTTAAACGAGTGTAAAAAATGTTAGAAATGTTGTGTTACCTAAATTCGTTAGTAGGATATGACCCCTAGATGACCTTTGCCTCAAATCACTGAACACCCTAAAGGTACCACTGCTCAATTATCATAATGTATAACTTTGGTCAACATTGATTAATAACTGTGGGATAAGAAGCATTTTAAACATTTTCAATTAATGGCCTCAAATGACCCCTAAATGTCCTTTGACCTAAATTTTTAGAACACCCTTGATGTCCCCTCATTCAATGAACATTATGTCCAAGTTTCATCAAAATCCATCAAAGCATGTATGAGAAGAAGCATTTTGAACAAGTGTGGACAGACAGATAGAGTGATATAGATATATAGACGCAGCATGATCACATAGGCTCAGACCAGCATGCTGGTATGAGCCAAATATGCAATAATATTCATTTGACACCTGTCCTGCATTAATTCGATAAATCCTTGTGCCAGTGCATATTTTTGCAACCAGAATTTAGGCCATACTTGGCCTGCCAGTCTCCTGTTTGTATAAGTCAAGGCTCTAAATCCTTAGTGAACCAGCATCCCATAGTACCAGCAGCCTTAGCTAGAAATACCACACTTCTTTACAAGGATTTTGATGTTTAAAACTCTCAAAATGCCATCCTGAACGGACTCAAAACCTCAATAAATACAGAAAAACTACTCACAACTCCTAGTAAAACGTCTTAACTACGTCTGAAGTCAAACGCTTACAAAGCCAGTCACAAAAACGCGTCTAGACATGAATCTGGCGGAAAAAGGAAGGACGAGCCCATACACCTGACCACCCCGTGCTAGAAAAATATGCCAGATGCAATGACGCAGTAGGATAGGGCACTGCACTTGTAGTGAATTTAGCTCGAGTAGGTACAGCCCACACCCCCCCCCCTTAATTCCAATAATAATAAAACCCACTTTGTAAATTATCCATGCCTTTACCTAATAATCTGTCTTGTCTTTATAGACCAAACATGGCACAGAGGCTTTCCCAGATGGTGGACGGAGTCAAATAGTGGTATGTACAGGATTCATCTCTAAATATATTGGACATTAAAGTGTTTCAGTGCTTGAACAGCTCAAAATTGGAACCTTCGAGAAAGTGAGAATGAATGACCTCAATCACATTTTCATTCTTGGAATGACAACATCATTTTTCTAAACTGTATATGTACTATATGTTAGAAATAACTAGCCGAAGAAGCAGGTTTTATATCTTTATTTTGGCTGACAAATTTTGATGAATTCTTGTCATGCTAATTACTTCTAACATATAGTTGTGGAAAATATGCTCAGCTGTTTTTTATTTTTACTTTCTTGAAGGTTCAATTAAGTATGGAACAGTTCAGACACTAATTTCCTCCTTATTGCAAATTCTTCATATAGCTTAGTCACTCTATCAAAGTACATTATACCTTAGCTATGTCAGTGTGGGAATATGGGAGGAATTAATTGGACTTGACTGACAATAAGCTGTCCCATAACTGTAACGCGAGTTTTCCTGTAGAAATAGAACACCTTTCTTATTTGGAAGTTATGTCATAAGAATGGATTATTTAAGTTGTCCCACAACTGTATGTGTGTGAGGTAAGTTCTATCATAGAAATGGATTACTTTAATTGTCCCACAACTGTATGTGTGTGAGGAAAGTTCTATCATAGAAATAGATTACTTTAATTGACCCACAACTGTATGTGTGTGAGATAAGTTTTATCATAGAAATGGATAACTTTAATTGTTTCACAACTATATGTGTGTGGGGTCAGTTTTGTCATAGGAATGGATTACTTCAATTGTCCCACTATCCACAACTGTATGTGTGTGAGGTAAGTTATACCAAAAGAATTGATTACTTCAGTTGTCCCACAACTATATGTGTGTGAGGTATGTTCTATAATAGAAATTGATTACTTCAATTGTTCCACAACTGCATGTGTGTGAGGAAAGTTCCATCATAGAAAGGGATAACTTCAGTTGTCTCACAACTGTATGTGTGTGAGGTATGTTCTATCATAGGAATAATGGGTTACTTCAATCATCCCACAACTGTATGTGTGATATATTTTCAATAATATGAATGGTTTACTTTAATTGTCCCGCGATTGTCCCACAACTGTATGTGTAAGGAAAGTTCTATCATAGGAATTGATTACTTCAATTGCCCCACAATTGTATGTGTGAGGAAAGTTCTATAATAGGAATGGATTACTTGTAGGAATTGATTACTTCAATTGTCCCACAAATGTATATTTGTGAGATAAATTCTTTAATGGGAATGGATTACTTCAATTGTCCCACAACTGTATGTGTGTGAGGAAAGTTCTATCATAGCACTGGGTTACTTCTATCGTCCCACAACTGTATGTGTGTGAGGTATGTTCTATCATAGGAATAATGGGTTACTTCACTGGTCACACAAGTGTTATTTGTGTGATTGAGTATGATTATCAATAATCGAAAGAAGTTATAGATTGAGCAAACAGTTTTGAGACAAAAATGACATTTCTTGTATGCAAATAAGATTGTAATTTGGCACATTTTGGGTCAATTTCCTTTGTTATGAATCTGGCTATGCAGCCCTAATATTCTATATCCCAACCACACATAGATATTACTTATATACAGTAATACACCAAACTACTTGTTTGTCTCTTTAGTACTGTAACTATAACATAATAATTTGAGTTTGGGTAGTTTATTTGTCAATGATGAACATTTCAAATCTTATTTCAAAGATTCCGGACAGGCTAAGACACCTAACTCACCTTGAAGAGAGTGAAGAAGAAAGTAGTGGAGAAAGTGAAGAAGAAAGTAGTGGATTTGAACCTCCAGACCCACAGACCTCATCTGATGACACTACTAGTTCCTGGGAATGCATGCCATCTACATCCAAAGATCTAAAAGTAACTTCCACCAAATTTAGCACAGCCCCAAACTCCAAGCGAATGTGGGACAGAGTGCATTGCTGTCTTTATTGTGAAAAGGTTGTCCCTAAGATTGCACGCCATCTGCAAACCCACCATGCAGGAGAGGCTTTAGTTGTCAAAGCTCTTCTGTTGCCCAAAAAATCATCAGCTCGTAATGCAATTTTTGAAGATATTAGAAAGAAGAGGGACTATGCTTACAACTCAAAAGTTATAAAGGAAGGGATGGGGGAATTACTGGTATATAAGAGGCCAAAAGTGGGGACCATGGGACCAGCAGATTATTTACCGTGTTCTCATTGCCATGGGTACTTTGTTAAAACTGCCTTGTGGCGACACGAGAGCAACTGCACAGCTAAAAAGACCAGTGAATCACCCAAGCTGTCGAAATGTCAAATGGCTGGAAGTGCTCTTCTCCCAACTAAGGAACCTTGCAGTTCCAAACTGCAAAATATTCTTGCTGGTATGAGGTCAGATGGCATAGTTCTGGCAATAAGGGGGGATGAGTGGATTTGCAAGTATGGAGAGCACCATGTGGATGATGGTCATAATGAAATGACTTGCCGGAATATTGTGTCAGAAAAGATGAGACGCATTGCCGGGCTCCTTTTAGAAGCTAAGAAAATATGTCCCAATGTGGAGTCGGCAAAGGACTTGATTGATCCATCAAACTTCACGAAAGTTGTTCAGGCTGTCAGAGTTTGTTCCGGGTTCAATGCTAGCACACAAGCTTTTGCTGCACCTTCTCTTGCGAATAAGCTTGGACAAAGCTTGACAGTGCTAGCTGAGCTTGTCATCAGTGATGCCATTGAAACTGGGAACACTGAGAATGAATACAAAGCAGAACAGTTCCTGAAACTAAAAAAGTTCAAATGGAAGAAGAACATTTCTTCCAAAGTGTATAAGCAGCAGTGTAAAGAGACATTGGAGAAGCCCCAAAAGATCCCATTAACTGCTGATACAGTTAAACTTAATCAGCTGATTTGGAACAATACAAAAGAAACAAAACAAAAGATAGAAGAATCAGATGGTGTCACAACCTCCCTCTGGAGAGAGCTAGCCTCCCTAACACTAAGCAATGTCATAACGTTTAACAGACGTCGGCCTGGAGAAACACAGTTTCTCAAATTGGACTGGTATCAATCCCACATCACCAAGGCTAAAGAGTTTCACGATGAAATATACCAATCACTGTCTTTGCCCCAGAAACTAGCCTTGAAAAGGCTCACATTAATCATGACTCGGGGGAAGAAGGGCCGTGGTGTGCCAATCATGCTCACAGAGGATATGGTTGAGTCTTTGACCATACTGAATGAGAACCGAGAGGCTGCAGGGGTTTCTGAAGAGAATCCTTACGTTTTTGCCTGCCCAAGTGATGAATCAGTGCAGCCTCTAAGAGGCCATCAATGTCTGAAGCAATATGCCAAACAATGTGGTGCTAAGCATCCTAGCAGGCTTACAGCAACAAGTCTCAGAAAGCACTTAGCCACACTGTCACAAATCCTCAACCTGTCCTCATCGGAACTGGAGCAATTGGCCAACCATCTGGGCCATGACATCAACGTTCATCGACAGTACTATCGCCTTCCCCAGGATATTATCTTCCTGGCCAAAATCAGTAAGTTGCTACTGAAAGCTGAGGAAGGCAGCATCCACGATCTGAAAGGTCAGTCACTGGATGACTATCAGATTCAAGGGGATCAGCTCCTGTCCGACATAGAGATGAATAGTGATGATGATGACAGTGGTGATGACTGTGAGTCAAAAAAAGCCACAAGAAAGCCTAAAAATAAACCCCAAAAAAGGGTGAAAGGGGTTGTGAAAACGAAATGGAGTGAGACCGAAGAGAATGCTATCATTAATGATTCGCATCTGCAAAAAGCTCTCAAAACAATGCATCCACCCAACACAGATGAGTGTCTCCAAGCAAAATCTCAACATAAGTGTCTCCAAAACAGGTCTGTCAGTCAAATAAAATCCAAAGTTTGGAACCTAATTCAGAAGAAAAAGAAGGGAAGGGCTGAACCCTAAATGCAGGCTGGTTTGAAGGAACAAGCCTATGGTCCTCTTTGTACGTCACTCACTCTGTCCGTCTGTTACGCCGCTTTACATCTTAAGGACCATGCCTATAGTTCTCTTTGTATGTCTGTCACTCTGTCACGTCATTTTAGCTTGTAAACCCCCTAACTTGACCATGCGTTGTTGGATCAAGTTCATACTAGGTATGCATGTTCCCCATGATGAGTACATGATCCCTATTGTTTTGGGGAGAGGTCATCTGAGGTCAATATAGGTGAAACACTGAACACATTGTAAACACCCCAAGTTGACCATGCCCACTCGAACCAGCTATAAGGCAGGCCTAGTCTTGCCATTTTAAATTGTTCATCACATGCAGTAGTATGTTTGGATTAGAATAGTTGACCTTTTGACAGAAACTAAACTCCTCCAATTTTTTTGATATTCATAAATTCCTGTTGTTCCTGCTGGTAGTCAAAGGTCATTTGAGATCTAGAGTAGTCTAACACCTTAAACTGATCTGAAAAAATGCCAAATTGAATTGAGCTGATACTATACACTGAATGCATGGTGATCATAGTATTACTGCAACTCGTTTGGCTATATACATCACTTTAGATTGATAGGTTTGAGCCCTGAGAACTTTTTTGCATAACCTGACTTGGGAATGCAAGCTTGGATTGAGCATTTCAACATAGGTTATCTAGCTACCCACTTTACTAAGCAAAACTCCAATGGGGGAGTCAGTTTAGTTGATGACAATGTAGCAATGTTATGAGTATTTCAATTTCAAAATGCCCAAGGATTATTCACCCTGCACAATGTGACATTAATATTAATAATAATAATAAATATCTGGAAAACTGCTCGATATGCTGCGATTTGAGTTCCCTCTTGAAAGAATTCAAGGGACAATTCCAAACTTGAGTGGAATGTTGATCCAGAGTCCCGTAGATGCAGAAGAGAAAGCAACACCTCCGGGATATAGGGCAGGTTGCAGAAGATTCAGTGACTGACTGAGACAGTGTCAGCCTAACGATAGTCAGTGCTCAGAAGCTTCAGATGTAAGATCCATCAACTTGGAAGTGGATTGAATTGCAAGCTGGCTCTCTCCAGAACACTTTTAAAGAACTTCTGACTCAAATTCTGAGTCGAGGCAATAAACACAGGTATAACATAGTTATGGTTCAGTGAATCATGATTTTTCACCGACACATAATAACTAAAGTAAACTGACCAACCACGGCATATTGGAATCGACCAAGAAAGGATTCAGCCTTATTAGTTAACAGAAAATTGCTATTTCATGTGAAATGAAAAGAATCCTATCTGTACATGACATACCTGTACAGATGTAGTTCCACTTCAGTATTATAAATACCTGTACAGATGCTCACACTCTTACTGAAGAAAATGTGCTTATTTTTGGTCACATTTGGTACCTCACTGAGAGAATGTATTAACCTAAAAATGCAAAGTGACCTATTTGAGGACAATGATCTGGACCCTTTCCTTGAAGATGTTGATTGAAGGTGAATCTTCTCTTTATTGAGGTAGAGATTATTCCCGAAGACAAATTGTGTCTGGGAAGACATCCCCTGCAGGAAGTATAGGTCTATCGTATGGTCATACTGTTGCTGTACCCTCTAGTTGGTGTTTCTACTGGTATGAGCTGGTTGTTTGGAATGATTTAAGGATGCATTACATCATTGTTAACAGTTGCTCTGTATTGTTACTATGAGTGCTCCTTTGTAGGCGAGGGATGGGGAAGGTGATAAAAATATGCATGCTTCAAAAAAGTCATGGGTTGGAACCACTAATCTGTGGCCCATATGGGAAATTATTGCTGGCCCACAGGCCACATCCAGCCACAGGCCGTGTCACCATTATTGTTAGATTGAGGGCATGTATAATCATTATATCTAGGATTATAGGGTCCTAAAAGAATAAAGAAAATCAGTGTGTACTTTAATAATGCAACACTAAACTATGCACCATACTTTATATACATGTTGTTGACCTCTGGTCTAAGTCCATTTTTGGAGACTTGTATGTGAGTAAAGTGTTACTTTGCCTCAAAATACCTAAAACAAATCTGGGCGCAAGATTGAACTTTAATGGATTATGCTACAAAATGACAACCCTGATTTTCTGCACATTAAAAGAAACATGCAAAATAAATTTGTTTCATCATTTCTGTTCCATTGAAACCTCATCAATATAGCATAGGTCTTTGGAATCTTTTTGATGAATTTTGCTAGCTGAATTCACATCATCACATGATTATTTCATATAACACATTTGTGTGCAATGATATTATGAGAAGGGCAGGAAGTTTCAAGTTGTGGCTGTGTGCCAGGATCAGGGGACTGAGTTATTCTCGGCATAACGTCGTTAACAATCAATGTCTGTTGGCTGCTATGATCATCAGTCTTGTGTAATTCAACTCAAATGAACTCACTGAATGAATTCAGATGACTGCTGTCATGGGTCCAGTCCCATTGGACCATATAGTCATTCAAGTGCACCATGGATCGTGGGATAAGTTGTAGTTCCTAAATTCATGCAATTAGAAACAATAGTATGGATAGTAAGTTTTAATAGTGTAGTACTGTATGTAGTATGCAAATCAACAAGCCCATTCGTGGGGCTTACTGGAAGGCATTAGTTTACCTTTAAGGTTTTAGAGTTGCAATATTCTAACAAATCGAGCTGTTAATATCAGGTGAATAATCCTCACTACCCCTACACGACTTAGCTCTATTAAAGCAGGCTCCTCCATATTTAATGGAACAGTCGTGTGGAAGAAGTTCTAACAACACATTTGTAACAGCTTCCAAACACATTTCAAGGCATTTACACCATGAATTGTTACTCTATATTGTTGGCTACTCCAAAACCTTTGATACCCTCATCTGACTATTGGTTTCAATATCTGAAGAATCTGTCAATAAAGCAACCCTATATCAGTTGAGGTGAAAAAAATCCCTAAACTCTGCTAAGCCAACTGAGATTTATTTAAATTGTTCCATCCTAAATGCTGAGGTGCATTCAATGCAAACACCTTTCAGGCCACCTAGGAAAAAAGAAAACCTTATTTTTCTTCACCCCTTTAATTTTCATTTCTTTGGGTAAGAAGAAAAGCATGTAATAAACAACCTTTCGAACCAAACCAGTCAGGAGTAGTTCTTATCGGGGTAAATCATTATTCAGGCCTATTAGGCCTACAGTTCATGAATATATACTTTTACAGGAGAACTTGTCAAATTTTGGTTTGAAGAATTAACCCCCACGTCACAGTGCGTCAAACGTGTAAACTCATTTTCAAACAAAGGAGGGCACCCATAGCTCTATTGTGTGCAAATTCCTATGATGATGACTGCTGTCATGGGTCCAGTGCCTACATGCTTGAAAAAACGGGGCAGCAAGGCCCAGTGACGAGCAGCACGTGAACTAGGAAATATGTGTCTGCTAGCTGGAGCAGAAGTATATGGTAATTTTCCAATAAATTGATCAGTTATAAGTATTCATTTTTAGAAAATTGCAAATTTCTGAAAATGTATGTACATTGAAATGTAACATTGAAATGTATAATAAAATTCTTGACAATATAATCAAATTGAAAGCCAACTGAAATGGACATGTTCAGAAGACTATTGTAATTTTGCAATAAATTAATCAATTTTAATCTTTTCTAAAAAAAAATTGCCCATTTCTGTAAACACATGTAGACCTACATTGAAAAGTTTACTACAGTATGTAATTATTGACAGTATTAAATTGAATGCAATCAAATTGGAATTCGAATGAAGGTATCTCTGCACCGAACAAAGTGCAATTAATGCAATGAACTAAAATACAGGTCATGAATTGTTGGTATTCTTGTTAATGTTACATATTAATTCTGTACTAGTTTGTTAATTGTTTGAAAAACTATGGTGCACATGAATACAGTTATTTTTTTAAAATTTTGACCAGTCAGTGTAAAACAAATTAGTTGTGAGATTGATAATCATACACCATTATTCATCTTTTTTATTTTTATTCATTTTTTGTATACATAATGAACAAATGGTCATTTTGCAATTGATTGATTTTTTTGGGGGGGGGAGTTCAAATGAAATAGAAAAGTTGAGAAGCTTATGGTAATTTTACAATAATTTGATCACTTATAATTATTAATTTTAAATTTCTGAAAATGTATGTACATTGAGATGTTTAATAAAATTTTAAATCAATTTTAATCTTTTCTAAAACAAATTGCCAATTTCTGTAAACACATGTAGGCCTATATTGAAAAATTTACTATGTAATTATTGCCAGTATTAAATTTAATGCAATCAAATTTGAATGAGGGTACTTCTGAACCGAACAAAGTGCAATGAACTAAGATACAGGTCATGAATTGTTCGTATTCTTGTTAATGTTACATATTAATTCCTTATACTAGTTTGTTAATTGTTTGAAAAACTATGGTTTATTTACTGACTGCACATGAATACAGTTAATTTTTTTGCATTTTGATGAGTCAGTGTAAAACAAAATAGTTTTGAGGTTGATAATCATACACCATTATTCATATAAAAAAACTTGATACAAAATGTAATATATGCAACTTCATTCATTGATGGAGTTTGCCTCAATAATAACAGTTATTTAATTACGTATTTCAGAATTTTTCTGGTTCACAGTAACCTAAAACATAGCTACCAAGTTACTGATATTTGAAATTTCTGGAGATTTCATTCCATTTTGTCTTAAATATCAGTCTTTATGATATAACTGTTTTAAAAATATAGTTGGAAAGTTGAATGTGGTGTTGGACCAATTATTGATTAACGGTATCGCTGATATTGGCCGAATATCAACATTGCTTGCCGATATCACCATCAACGTATTTTAGACAAAGCTAACTTTTGTCTTGACTAAATTTAAAACATTACCTCTGAATCTTTGCCTTGACATTTGAACCACAAATTACACTGACATTTTTAAGACTATCGGACCGATAGTATCGGTGTCCATTAGCGGACTTTCTTTGTAGGGCAACAACTTTGATGGTAACTATAAAAGCCACACTGTGTACACACCGACACTGCAGCCATGCATACACACAGTTATCGCTTTTCCCCAGCAGGCCAGTGCAACACTGCTAGACTCCATTCACGATGTGCTAGGCAGATCCATGTCAGTGCAAATAGAATAACACCTTGGTCTGTTTAACTCAAGCTAGAGACACATGTAGCTGAGCTTCAGTGGCTGGCCTGGATTTTCCCCAGGACAGCGATGCAGTGCATTACCAATTATAATGTAGACAGTATGCTCATTGTTCACACAGTATACTGTGTACTAGTTAAAGAAAAGTAAAACTCATTTGTGTACATAATGTATGTAGTGCATGTTGTAGCTCCAGTATGCTAGGATAGGCCTTTTCCTGCGTTTTGTCTAATAGACCTGTCGACTGATGTACGTGCGACATTGCCGCAAGGATTTTTTGCCTCAGTCAATATAGGCTACCTTCTGTAAGCATACCACTGTTACTGTACACCTGTGTAAACAGTGCAGCGTGGTTCATGATTCCACCTCGAACATCCCAAGATTATTCATCCATTTCATTGAACCTTCGTTTAAAATAAACTGACCAATCAGCGCATGGTTATTATTTTCATACAAAATATTGGTAAAGTATCGGTTTCGGATGATATTGGGGAGGGGAAAATATCGTTCAGAACTGTGATATCGGCCCAACACTAGTTGGGCCGAATGCTATTTTTTTAATGTTTCTATAAAATGTGAATTGTTTACTATGATATCTGATTTGCTAAGTAGGTCAGAAAGAGGAACAATGAGGGAAAATAGTCATCAGTTTTTGTCGGCTAATCTGATAACTTTCGAAAGTGAGATATCTCTAGAATGTTAACAAATATTCACATGAGCTTTTCAGCTACGAGTAGAACATATGAAGCCATCATTTGTTTGTAGTCTCAGTTTTTTTTTATTAGATTACAGAATAGAATAAATGTTTAATAGAATAAAATAGCTTACAAATTTAATAGAATAAATAGAGTAAATGTTTACAACACATTTAAGAAACTCATTGGCAATATATTCTTTATTTTTGGTGCAAAACATTTTTGTTTCCTGTTTGGTAAGCCAAATAATGCTTTGTTCATAGTCAGTGATCAACCTTCATTACATGTATGCAGAAGCAAGCCAAACCTTATCTACAAACTTGATATCTGTTTGGATCAATTTGTTAAAAAAAAAATAACTACGTGATTTGTTCGAGAAGTTGGGGTTGGAGTAAATGCAAGTGGTTGGAGAACAGAGTTGTTGTAGTTTGAAAGATCAGGTTATTTCACTTTACTGAATATTGTACCATTATTCTTGTTCAAATCAGTTTTACAAAGTTGCCAATTATTATTATAAGTTGTTTATTCAATATATTCTAGAAAAAACAGCAATGAGATTTTCACTTATTTTTGTCTATTGTTGAGGAAGCAAGAGTTTGCACGCATGCAAAATGTTACAGTATATCAAGTCTAGTCTGCATTCATCTTAGCCAGCATTGTCTAAGAATCTTTTCATGTAATGAAATGCTTTTAATCTATTAAAATTACCAACTTTAAATTTAAATTTATATGGTTTTAAGATTCAAACTTCCCCAAAATTGCATAGGCCTACTGATCCTTTTTTTAAATAATAAATAATTATCAAGTTTGTGACATGAATTCTAGGTCAAATGTCATATATTCATGTCATTTTGTGGTAAATGCATATTTCTGTGCAAACATGATTCACAAGAATCTACACTGGGAATATGATTAGGGTACTGGTTCCAGGAATGGAATGCTAATCTGCTAGTTGAATGAGTTTTAACACAATATTAATATTTATAAAATGATGATTTCATAGGGGCAGAATGAAGCCAAAAATATATACTAGGCTATATTCGGAGTGAGTTTGGTGAAATTTTTAGACCACCCATCGGGGAAGTTATCCCCCGTCGGGCAAGCCCTATCGCCACCCCCTGAAAACTGAGGGAAGTTGAATGAAAGTGATTTTCAAATGAGTATCTCAAAAATGAACATGCCAATCCACAATTTGAGGCCAAATTTTAAATATATGGCCAAAATTAGATATGGTTGGTATTTGCAGACATTTGGATGTTTTGTTGACTTTTTTGGAAATTGGTTGATTTAACATGAAATGACCCATAAATGCTCTCGATGCCTGGTCTATCATTGGAAAATATTAAATTTTAACTTCTGCCACAGAAAATATTTGTATTTCTGTATTTCAGAGATAAGGGTGTTTTATTACTATACATTTTTCAATCAATATGCTCTTCATATGATATGGCATAATGAATAATAAGGTACTCTCACACACCAACACTTGTGGGACAGTTTCTATCCATTAGGCAAAGAAAGTGAAAATACCATTGTGGTACGGGAGGGCGCTATTGCACTAAATTAGTTTCACTCTTTCACACAACTTGACCGAAAATACATACATTTGTGGGAAAATATTTTTTCCATCAAATTTTTAGAATTTGATTATTAATTTGTCATTTCGTAATATTTTAACCAAAAAAACATTGTGGGCCGTCCCACAACCATATGATACACAGAATCTGTCCCACAACGGTATGTAAGTATGTTCTCAGCTGTCCCACATCTGTATGGAGTGCAAGCACACGCACACACACACACGCACGCACACACACAAACTCACAGAATTGTGCACGTTTTGACCTTAACCACAAAGGTGGATCATCGGTCACCCATGGGTACC
>JAODAF010359390.1:0-15117 GCA_027574765.1 Molpadia intermedia
GTGTTTAAAGTCTTTCCACACCAAAATGTAAGTAAATATTTTGGTGTTTAAAGTCTTTCCACACCAAAATGTAAGTACATATTTTTGTGTTTAAAGTCTTTCCACACCAAAATGTAAGTAAATAGTTTTGTGTTTAAAGTCTTTCCACACCAAAATGTAAGTAAATAGTTTGGTGTTTAAAGTCTTTCCACACCAAAATGTAATTATATAGTTTGGTGTTTAAAGTCTTTCCACACCAAAATGTAAGTAAGTAGTTTGGTGTTTAAAGTCTTTCCACACCAAAATTTAAGTAAATATTTTGGTGTTTAAAGTCTTTCCACACCAAAATGTAAGTAAATAGTTTGGTGTTTAAAGTCTTTCCACACCAAAATGTAAGTAAATATTTTGGTGTTTAAAGTCTTTCCACACCAAAATGTAAGTAAATATTTTGGTGTTTAAAGTCTTTCCACACCAATATGTAAGTAAATATTTTGGTGTGGAGCGCATGGGTTGTCAATTAGTGACGATGTGAATGCAAAGCTCCCACAAATTCACTACGTTGTTCAGTACAAACATATTCTTTACAGGATAATCGTTGATTATTTAATGTTTATCCCATTGGTGATTATTATCATTTGGTTATCAAAATAGATACAAACTTACTGCAGGCAAAAGCAACCTGATTTATTTAACACGTTTTAACAAAGTTTGGATCGTTTCGAGAGAAGGTGTGGACTTATCTTAGGAATGTTAACACAATATATGAAATACTCCGCAATTTTATGTTCTTGTATTTTAGTTTCAACTTTACTATAAAAATCTTAAGTGTACTAAATAATGTCGGTGTACAAGTAGAGTATACTTTCATTACTATCAAGTACTACTGGTTTAGTCATATGTCACCAACGTATTTAATAAAGTCACTGAAAATGAAGAACCACCCCTAATTAGTAGCCATACCTAATATTTTAAAATTGTTATTGGTCCCGTGTGATCATGCGGCATCTTCGCTCTGTTAAGAAAGGATACTGCCTCCGATTCATAACCCGGTATATCGTTCTTAAAATGGTTCAGTACTAAATAATATTTAGCGGTTTATTTTATTTGTCCGAACGATCCTAAAATATCACTATTTTACCGAATGTTACCGATGTTCACGTGAGCGAAGCTAGCTTCGTGATGAAGTTAACGGCCTGTTACATACGTCATGTATAAAACCCATTGTGAGATCTAACAAGTGTGTGTTCATTATATACATGTGAGTGAAAATTAGGGGGAGGCAAAGTTAGGGTTCCTTTCCACATATAAAATAGTTATTGACTTACCATTATTATATGCAAATACTGCATCTGACCCAATGACACTAGAGCCAAATTTAGTAGCGATTGACCCGGGAGATTCCGGTGAAATGGTCTCTCCTTGTAGTGTGTAGTAGTTATTCCCTTCAAAGACGTACAGACTATCTTCTGACGGATATATAAACACTAAATCAACCTCGTTAGGTAGATTAAACGACGAAAGGGGCGCTGGGTAATTGGGGTGCAGAAATATGTTATCTTCATACTTCCATAATTGATTGCCTGCAGAATAATAAATAATTGTTGAAGTTAATTACAATCGATACAGTGAACATGTCGACTACTGCAGCTTTATCGCCCATGTACACTGAAGTACACGGGCAGACCCTACCTAATGGGACTCAGTTGAGAAGTGATCACTTATTACCCATTCATCGGGGCTGCACGAACTTCACGAATACGTGCTGTCCTTTCAGTTTCCTGTGTTTTTCATAAAGTACCACTCTTTCATGGATCCAATAGGCAGGTACTTAGTCATTATTCAAATTGTGTGGGACACAGTCCTGGTTCTGATTCAAAGGCAAATACAATTGCAACTTCTATATTAAAATTTTTACACGACGACTTGAATTGTAAACTATTTAACGGTATCTTACCGGAGTGGTATATGATGTCATCTCCGTCTACTGTAGCTGAATTCACCGTCCCAGGATTAGTTGGCCAGAGCTGAGACAGACGAAACTGCTCGGTATAACCACCCTCGGGGTACTGACGAAAGACTTTATCATCCTGTCAAAACATGCATATTCATAACGTAATATCAAATCACCTGCTGGAGGCTTAAAAATGCTGAAACTTGAATTAGAGGCATATCCAAGTTCTCTTAGGGTAAATTTGTTTATAAAAAGGTAACATCTTTCTTTCAATGGCGATGGGAATTCAATTGGATTGAGGGGAATTAGACAAACATTAGTCACATAACATATATTGATTAAGATAATTATGTGCATGCTCCTATGTTATTGCTGTAAGATAATTGCTTCAGGTCTGTCCATGCGCATGCGTGATTCTCTGATTTGGAACTCTTAGAACGCGACTCTGGTTTTACCTCTTCAGCAATAATTCGTAAACATAAAGTAACTCTATGTATCCCAATATTAAGAGGTTACAAAATTACAATGACATTCTGTAAGGTGGATGGAAGCTTTCAGTTATAATGTGCCCACTGCATGCCCTGTCTCGCAGTGCACCTATAGCCTACTGATATTTGAGTAATGTGTTACACCATTTATATATAGTAGATTACATGCATTATTAAATATAGCCTATATCTATATCTGAAGTAACTCTTCTATATGTATATGGTAATATTTTAAATAACAAAGCTAATCAAATTGCTTCACCTATAGAAAGACTACAGGGACGGCGAACCCAGTACAGGGAGATGGGGAACCGTGTGTCCCCCAATACTTGGGGACGAAGTATCCCTCAATAATTATCTCCGAATGATTTGAATGACCATACTTGATAACGCCTTCGGCCTATGTGGTATGTGCCAGGCAGTTCTAACTATTTTTACTTCAATAATGTCACAAAAGGCTTAGAGCGTCTGGAGGCCTTACCCACTATACTAATTATGGGAGGGCGTAGGAGTACTCCACAATGGCGGAAGTAGGGGTTTCAGCCAGAGAAACTTTGCAAGTTTTGGACGCTTTGTAGTGGCTATAGAATGCGTGCGAAACCGCTTGAAAGGGTCCCCTATATTCATTTATTGCAAAACGCGTGGTAAATGACATCGCATGGGTTCAACCTGAAAATGCTATAAGAAATTAAAAGTCATACACTTAAGGAAATAGTTCAAAAGCGATGGAATTGTGGTTTATGGTGAGATCTAGAAACCACAATAGCCAATGCCAATCGCAGCCCCTGAAAATGCGCTTCAATTTATTTATTTTATTTAAAGCTTATATTTACATTTATATCACTGCATTAAATTGTGGCAGATATTTTCCTGGTGCTAAATGTTATTGAAATTGTTAATATATATTCAATACCGGTATATGAATAGAATTAGTACAGTTTATTGCATTAGTTCAGTGTATTATTGAATTCATGATTCACTGATTTTCATTTTCACTATATTGGACACTATACATATAATTCATAACAACAACTGTTATGTATTTTTATCTCTTAAATGTGAAATGTCTCCTCGTCTTCATCATGAGTACGGTATAGGCCTACATATAATAATTTCGAACGACATTTTACAGAAGAACACATCAACATATATAGGAGTTGATGTAATATGAATAACAAGGGCATGCATGGTTCATCACAACATGTGATATTTTGTAAGCATGCGTCGTTAATTAACTACACTCATTCCAATAAAATGAAGACGAAATAAGTATGACCTTTAATTTTTCCTACCTTGATAAGATATATAATGTTGTTGTTGTTGTATATGGCATCGTATGAACTTGGGATTTCATTTGAAGCCTGTATACCACTTGATGAATCTACACATAAACAAAATATAAAGAAAGGATATGTTTATTTATCAGCTCCGTATAGCTACATGTATTTCAGTATATAATGTAATTATAATGTGTGTAACTGGTAGTATGGATAAATGAGATGGAGAAGCTGTTCTCCCAGAGAGCAACAACCATGTGTTTTTAAGGACGCAAAATAAATCTTCATGTAACTTCCCATTATGGAAAACTAATTAGAAATATGTTCTCGTGGCTTATGGTTTCACCAATTTTCAAGTTGGGTATCGTCTACAGAAAATCTATCAATGCCTCAAATTCCCCATCAATTCAAAGACAATAATTCATGTAAAGGGATATTTTCTCTCTATAATATTTATTTACAAATCTGATAATCAAAATTAGAAAGCATACTTAATATTGGGCTAGGAGACCTGTCCATCGAGGCACATTGGTGTCCATAAATTTAAATTTGACTTAATGATACTTATGCAGAAATAGAGACGTAATATATGAGACTTACTATATAAGAGGAAATCACTCCTATTAATAATATCCCATTGATATGAATAGTCTTATTATTCTCACTGAATTTTAGTTGGTGGTGAGACGAACTGACTTTAAAAGATAAAACAGTGTTATGACAAATAGTAGTGCAACATAAAATCATCGGAATGAAATATACATTATTTTTTTATATGTGTCCTACCATATAATGCTTGTGCGCCTTTAATATCATCGTCGGTCAATTCTGTTTGCTGGCCATAGGCATGGTACATAATGGCCCCTTTAACATTAGAATGCTCTAGGCCCAGTGTGTGACCAATCTCATGAACCATCACAGACAACATGTTGAAACCTATAATAGAAAAATAATCACAACACATGACTGTTTAGAAATCTACAACATCCACTGTACCATCAGAGACAACACATTGAAACCTAGAACATGTTTGACTCATGATTGTGTGAAACTACACCATGTTATACGCTGTTAGTTTTTATATCTTATAAATAATCGCAGACACGTTATCCCATTTTACAGATAATGTTTGCTCGAATACTTAAGGCGAATAAAAATTACCCCCAAATGCTGTTTGAAGACAACTGGTCGAGGAAAGCATTAGGTTTTAAATATTTTGAGGATTGGAGATAGACAAGTTTTACAAGTTATGTTTAACTAGTAGGAAATGACGATCGCCCAGCCATAGAACGTACATTTATGCCAACCTCAATACCCGTTTTAGTCTTAGTTTATTATAATAGCTGTATATGTTTAGTTAGATTTGCCCCAGATAAAGTCTTTTATTGAATTCGTCATAATATACACCCTTAATTGGTTTTGTGTTTTAATCACATTAAAGTTGTTTAAGCTTTTAAGTATACGTAAGTTCCTGTTATAACCTAGTGTAATGGCGTAAAGGCGTCATATGTTATCAATACAGTATATTATAAACCCACTCATTCGTCGTTTGGTCATTCATTGATGCATAATGCTATTACATTTTATCCAGTGTAGATAATATTAAGTACTTAAAGGAGTAATAATTACAAGATTACTGTCGGAATTCTGGTTAAGCTAAAAAGGGGTCGACGAAGGTACAAGGCCTTAGATAAGGTGGAACACGAGGAGTGCGTGCTTCTCTCCCCCAGCAAAAAGTGGAGCCATGAATGTAAATTTGATGTGCAAACTTGTTTTTGCTGAAAAGCTGCCTATCAATAAATTGGGCTGTCTGTGAGTCTGTACCGTTGTATATAATCTTCAACATCAGATACGGTACTTGGTTTTAGTTTCACTGTAAATAGTACTAAGTAATTAAAGGAGTAATAATTACAAGATTACTGTCGGCACCAGGCTAATATAAGGGACCAATGTGGGTACAAGGCCTTACTAGCTATTGGGGAGCATATGACGTGCTTCTCTCACCCCAAACAAAAAAGGTTGGAGTCTGGGCCATATATTATGCTCAATGTCAAATAGCTGGTTTTATTTTACTGGTTGTAAGTATCGAGGCATGCAGCGTAAATTTTAAAACAATGATATACATAAAACTTACCGTCACTATTTGAATCTGTTACAAACTTGAACTTGTCATTGATGTGTATGTCTCCTGCCAACTCGTTGACGGAATCTGACGGACCTGGCTGAAACGCATGCGCTATGGTCTCATCATAAAATGGACTGTTGTCGCCATGGTCACCAAAATAGAAACCAATCTCTGAATCAACTACGGGATGATTGGACTCAACAAATGTCAAAGGTAAAACCTCTTCCCATCTTTTAAAAGCTTGACGAACAATATCCTGTTGACTTTCAAACGACAAGTCCCTCGAAAATGATGACATGCTGTAAGAAATAAATAGAGAAGGAGGTTTGTTAAAGCCTTTAGTGAGATAAAACCATGAGAATAAGTATAATTTAATAATAAATTACTTAGCATTTAACTTATTAAAATAAGTATCATGATTAACAAAAAGATTATTTTTGAGAAGTTTCTTGAAACGGTTGATAGATAGAATCCTGCGGAGTCTGAGAGGAAGAGCATTTCACAATTTAGGGCCACACTTTGCAAAAGACCGATCTCCATACAAAGTCAACACCTTAGTTACAAGTAAAGTAGCAGTGGTAATATATATATATGTAATAATAAGAATATGTGTTTAAAGTAAAAAAAAATATGATGTTTCTATATAATTAAGAAAGAGAATAACATATCTAAAAGGTCCTAAGAACTTCATCTGAAGTTGACTTTTAGAGCTGCCATGTTTCTTAAGGAATGACTTGCGACAAGTTTAAAATGATGTCCTATAGGGCCATCAGAAATCCGTATTGTTTTGTATTTCCTTAAAATACATATCATTGTTTTTTCAATTAGATTTCAATTATTTTTAAATGTAAGTATTAGATTATATGCAATAGTCATTGATTATTGAATCAATAAAAACATATTTTGTTCCCACAAACAGTATTTTTCCGTATAAAGTGTCAACTTTAAATGATCATATTGAAATTGACAGGGTATATTTTGATTATGATTGCAGCGTGTTATATAAATCTATGTGATATTATATTGCTAAGTTATGCAAATGCTATAGATCAAGTTAATCCTTTTGAAAAAGGAGATGTGAGAATCCTCAGCTACTTCTTTCGTTTTAAAATAAATGCAGATTGCTCATTCATTCTGAAAATGAAATTGTTGAAGTTTTGCAAGGCATTTTGGAGAAAGCACAGTAATTAAACCAATAGAGTTACTAAAATACTAGGTTTATATGAGTTCGGAGCTATTTAGAGCAAACACTGAACATTAAAAAGGTTTTTAGTGGAAAGTAGGTACAAACAATCTGGAAGATAACTGATCGGTGTACTTATAATTGAATCTGAGATACTTACCCAAACGTAATTGTGTCTTTATCCCATTTACGGCTGCTCGTCAAGAATCGTTTCTGAATGTTTGATTGGTCATCTCTTTGGTCCTTATCCATCCCTGGGTCGGGGACCCCACACCGGGGGATCATCATCTGTATTTCTGTCATTGTATCTATATCTCCTGTCACTGGAAGCTCATAATTCTTCTGCATCCTTTCAAGGGCATGTTGGTATTCTGTCAGTCCAATTAGGTTATTGTCTTCTGGTTTAAGATAGCCGTATCTTTCTAACCACCCCTTGGAACGAGATTATATAAAACACATATTTTTCAATATTTTGAAGTGATCTAAGCATTGTAGTATGTCAAAGGCGTAATCATATGGAGTTAGGTTCTCCGAGGAGTTTATTTTACCCTATTATAGATGGTAATCTTGTACTGCCATAAATAATTTATGATTTTTTCCATGTTTCAATTATTGTGCTTTGATGCTAATTTACTGTACATGGTTATTCACAACGTCGTCAAGTAACTTCGTCAATTTATAAACTTTTTCACTTGATTCAATAGTAACATAAGTATAGAAACATAAATGAACATGAATTGAATGGCATACTGAAAAACTAAGCTTGTACTTTTTTTACTTGTATGTAAACTCAATGGAGAGGATATACAAGCATAGTGACCTTATTACACAATGCACATGTAAAGCATTTCCTGACCCATACTCAGTAATCGTATAACATTGTAGCAAACCTAGTGCTAGAGTACATTGTAGATGGATTGGATGATAATCAACTTGAGGCCAGCTGTCCCATGAACACGTACTGATGAGTTTGATTTAGAGTGTGACCGTCTAAAATTTGTTAGTGAAATGTATATGAAATATTAATAACGAAGTGTATGAAATTAATCAACGTGACACGAAGCAACGCAATGATGACGTGGTAAATAGGGTACAATTTAGAAAAGATGGTATTTTTCTATCTTTCTAACCAGGCTTTTATAAAGATTGTTTACCATTTTCATAATTATATGACGGATCAATGTTTGACGCATACATGTTTTGTCATGGAAGTAATCGTATTTACTTGGTTAATATGTAATATGATACCATGCAAATGGAAGATAAATATGCTAGACTAATCAGACTAGGGGCAGGGAACCGCAATTTCCAGTCTGGCCCAGGACCCTGACAAAGGTAAATCCCGGCTTTTGTAATCTTACTGACAATCCTAATCATTTCTGAATAGTTTGAAAACAAATTCCAACCTCAGCGTCAGCGTTAATGATCCGGACTGGAGCTGCATTGGTACACACCACTAGAGAAAGAAACGCTGCTCCCAAGACAATCTTCATCCTACACGAAAATAATACTGCACACATTTAGTTTGGATATCGTTAAAGAATGATCGTTGTATTACAGTCGCTGCAAACTATGAATATGAATAATTCTATCTAAATACGGTTCACCTGTTTCGTTCATTGTCACGCATGATATAATATCATAATTGGTACCCGCTTATACCTCTAGTCTATGTAGGAACCCAAATAATAATGAGTCATGCATTAATTGTTCAATGAACGCAGGAAATTTCTATTTTTGTTATTAGAATTACATTGTTGTTAGTAAAGAGAGATGGATATCACGGTTTAATATTTTATTGAGTCATTAAGTCAAACGAAGTCAGATCTCAAAGTTCAACTGTTGTTTGTCTTATTTTCCAAATTATAAATATCTTTTAATCAATATAATAGCATTTTCACCTAGTCCTATCTAGTTTCTGATATTCTTTGTCGGATATCAGGGCTTTCCATATGTACACATATAACATGGACTTGTCTCTTATAATAATGGCGAGTATTAAAAGAAACCAATTCTTTCAAAGATTAATTTAAACTATATAGTTTACTTTTATCACTGGTTAGAAATGTATTTGTAATAATCAGAAGCGATAATCGCGGATCATTATCGTGAAAAACTCTTTCCTCGACTTTAGTTTCATTATATTATGTCTGGAATTGATTGAACTTACATTAAAAGGTTTTTATTTTAGGTATTAATTACGCAATTATTGACCAATTTTATTCATCAAACTCTAAATAGGCTAAGTATTGCCATATTGCCATCCTCTGTTCTCATGAAAACAAACGGCGTCAGCTTTTATTACATATTTATACGTTAGTCCTGTAAATAAAACAAATTCCTGTCAAGACCACTGAATCGACCATCGGCATAGACGATACATACCAGTGAAAACCGCGGCCACGTATACTTCTACCCAAACATAATATATGACTCATCATAGGAGATGTTGCTTTCGCGGAGAAAATACCTGAAATGCCCAGATTTCATAAAGATATCGATTGGCAATTGTAAACTCCCCGTTTCACAATCCGTCGACAACTGGAGTTCAACAAATACGGAATTTAAACTATAACTCCTAGTGGCATGCACCATTTTCGACCTATCCGTTTAATAGTCGTACGAGTGATACAACTGATTTTCTCCGATCTGCCGATGTGCAATCAGGTATAACAAATAAACCCTGACCTGATAATTCTACGATATGACCCGACCGGGATTTTCCAACGGCGGGAAAGTGAATGCTCGATAACTATATACTAGCCCAGTTTCCCAGCGGGGAGTGGGCCAGTGACCCCTGCTCATCAAAGCCAAAATTCGTTTTTTATGTGTAAAGGGAACGGGACACCGGCATATCTTTCCAGAATTATCTGGTTCCATTTTGCACGTAGGAGAGCTCAAAATGCTTTTATTCAAAATGGAAAACCTTCTCCCCTTATACTCCTTTCCATGGGCCCTCCCAATCGTTATTATACTCTATTTGTTTTGAGGTGGAATGGTTTTTTGAGGTAACAAAAGTCGACAGGTTATGAACTTTCAAAGAATATAATTTGAAGTTATTTCTGTATCTAGTATGCGATTTATAATCGATAATAGAGAGTAAAAGAAGATAATTCTAATACAGTAGGAATTATCCAATTTAAAACACAATACGTGTGATTACCCGGATAATTCCATCACATGATCAACGGTTTCATAATATATTATTGGTGTGTCTATACATCCTTTTCGATTGTTTGATCGATCTGATCATCAGTCCATCTGGCTGGAGCGTCAAGTGGTAAGCTAAACTTATAATCACCATATAGAAGAAAAAAAACCCGAGAAAGCAGATCGTGGCTGTCGAAGAAATTATATCAGGCAGACACGTCTTTTTTCGGTAAATATGGGCGTTTGTACAATGATTCTGTTTGTGGAATCGTTCATATTCATAAGAGATCTGTATTCGATATAATCTACTCTCAAAAGAGGTGTAGTAATGAAAACTGTTAGAGTCAGAAATATATTTATATGGGGATGGCATCATTGACGATGATTACTTTCATAGAACAGAACTATGATATGCCTCCATGTTTAATATGACATATCGGTTTCTATTGATGTCTATTGTACAATTGCAGTCTTTAGTTAATATAAACCAAAACCATTTCAGTATACTTAAAAAGTCAAACACATAAAGCATATCTAATGAATAGGGGGAGAGAATCACAAAATGTTTCTGCTGAAATCGAAACGATGAATGATTGTTGGGTTGCTAAACTCTTAGGAATCACGTCCGACGCCCTTATAATTATGTAGGCGTCAATATAGGTATACCGTATATACACATCTACTCCCTAAACAGGTTTTATCCTAGATGGTTACATATAAAATCATTTAAAAGAATGATTGTTTCTTTAATGTTTGATTCATTGTCACTTTATTTAAATAAAAAATAATAAAATTTAAAATAATTATAGTCTATCTATATAATTATTGTAACTACGTTTCCAATTTTACAATAAAATATAACTATTGTTTTGTTAAATAATTGCCAATTTCATATTGGCTGATAATTGTATAGTAGTTTAACACTTGTTCAAAGTAGTTTCTTCGTCGTAGTTATTAACATGGTTATTGTTGCAGTTTAAACGAATGTTGTACTTTCAGCTTTCAAATTATTAAAAATTCTTTTTTAGTGCAAGACCTGTATAGAATACCGTCCTAGTATGTCTAGAATCGTTACGACGATTTAAAGTATTAAGAACAGCATAATGGGTAAAAATAATGCCTAGTCAACAATTTTGACGAAAAATTGATTTAATAAAATAATAGATAAAACTCCAGAATTTCTCCGTAATTGGGCAAATTTTTTAACCAGCATTGACTTTACACATATATGCCGCGTGCCCAAAGTTGATTAAAACGTTTGCCCAACGATAATACAGGGTGCAACAAACACCGACGGCGGTCCAATTTTAATATAAAAGATTGTTTAAGCTAATCACATAATTGACCAGCGTTCAGCCCATTCCTGGTCGATAATGAGTCGTCGTATCCAGTATCTGCTCGGAGATTAATCATGAATCAAATAACTTTCTGAATACATTTTATTATTAGGGTAAAGTAGCACCGCATGGACCCATCAACGGGAGGTTGTCGAGCAACCCGAAATATGAAAACTAACAATTGTTGTTATTGGATTGCTTATTAATGTTACATATAAAAGTTTTACCCAATTTCCCCCATAAAAGTTTTTGCCAACAATCACATTTTTTACAATATATTTTATACAATATTATTACAATCAGATATTCCTCAGTTAGAATACTTAAAAATAATTTTCTAAAGATACTTTCTTACAGGAAATTTCCGGAAGATAGTTCCTTAGAAAAAAGAGGATTCGCGGATTGACGGTCGTATAACCAGTTCTCTGTTGAGATCAATCATTCTTACATTTATTTTCTAAACACCCATGCTCAGATCGTTTACCTTTGAATGTTGTTATGCTCTACGATATATTTATTCAGACAGATACGCCGAATAGGTTTTCAATTTATGTTTAGCAATAAAGTCAAATCGAGTCATTCAAGCGTTTTCAAGTTTTCAATGGGACACCCGTTATCATCCCTCTATATGTGTCTATTAGTATATTTACTCTCAGGCTATTATAGCTAATTACTTTAAAGCCAATATAGATAAGTGGCCATTGTCAAAACACAAATTGTCAAACTAATTGCTTTGGAATATTGTTGAATTAAGAAACATTGTTATTCCCAATAGTAAAATGTTATCTCTCTTTTCTATTTATTATAAACAGACTTACTGCATAGTAGTAAAGCCAATCTAACATGCGGTACCGGTATGCCATGTGACGATACTTGACAGTCAATAACTAATATATCATGTTGGATGTCAGTAGTTTAGCAGATGTAGGCTTACAGTCTCTATATCGGCATAATCCGCGACGGCAAGAACATCATTAATAGACTACTCCAATCGACAGAAGATCCTTTAATCATATTTTATATTTTTAGTTTTACAAAGTTTTACAAATTTAGATTCTTTTCAAAGTTTTTGCCCGGACAGCACCTTCTTAAGCTACTTTTGAAGCTTAAATAAAATGCTAAATGTATCGCTCCTATGGTCTCATTACTTACCTCTTGTCGTGTCGTCGATTAGCATATAAGTTTTCTTCTGCATGAGTTTGCAGCCAATGATATATTGCAGTGAAACGAGATTTCTGTCAACTTGACAGGTTACGTTACATTGGTTCATTCCCCTTTCGACTGTAACACGATTATTAAAATAAACTGACCACTTGTACTCATATCATGAATATTTTTCTTTTCGGTAATCCTCCACTCAGTATTAACCCTTATATATTTGCAATCCTCATGTTTCTTGCCAACCAAGTTATGTACATAGCTCTTTCATCGTTGTTATATATTTAAAATGTATGTATGTAGATTGCCTTTAGGCAGCACACCATTATCATCAATGCTCATTCGTCACTGGAAAATATATATTAACAGATTTTTCGTCGTTTACTGCGATATTAAATTAATTGATGTAAGAAGATATCATAATAGTAAATAATTTTACGACAAAAGGCAGAATCTTAGACGGCGATGTATTGTTCTTGAACTGGACCTATGTATTTTTAAGGTTTTACACGGTCTTTCTCAAAATCTAAACGGTCATGTTATGTTATTTTTTTTTTAAATTTGAAGTAACTAACTTAACATCCAGTGTGATACACGCCTTGTATATTTATTGCAGTATCTCGATTCGACTTCAATCGCGTGATGAGTGTTTGAAGTGCGTCACAAAGGATGTGGGTAAAGACGCCCAACTTACTGTATTACTACTCAAATTACTGTTTGCTTAAAGGTTTTGAATCATTTTAAATAATAAAATTAATCACGTCATTTAAGTCAACGTATAAAAGAAACACATATATTCAACAAAGCTAATCTAAAATGTAATTTCATAGTATAATTATTCTTTGTATGATTTGACAGTCAACCTGTCTCGACCTTTATTTAATGCCAATGTTATGATTTATTTTATTATCTAGAGCTCTCTTAATTATGATGTTTAACCAAATGTAAATGTAACTTAATCTGGACATGCGCTAGGAATTATTATCATATCAGAAAATTTTAGAAAGACTTAGCTGCAAAATGGTGCTATCATTTTTATTTCTTTAAGTACATTTATGTAGTACAATTTTTAATTTTTTGGTAGAACAAATATCAAATATGGGGGGGTATTGTACAGGCAACCCGCACAATGAAACTATGGAGAGTTCCCCTCATCTCTGATTATCTCCCATTGATCGTCGCTGTAACTTACAGCTTATGTGCTTCCTGAATCGTAGCAGAAAAGTACATACGTCTACTTTGTTTCTTGAAAGTCTTCAGGAACATCGTTGGTGATACATGTACTTAGAGTCAAGTCCCTTCAAACGACAGGATGATGAGGCTTCCCAGCCTCTGTTGCAGCATTGACCTTCTGTAGGGTGTAAGTGTACCGGTCAGTGTGTAGAAACTGGATTCACAAACTGCTGTTGACGCGCCGAATGTTTGTGCGCATGCAAGTACTCTGTATAGCATATGGAATGCCTCCCTGTATGCCACCAAGAACTTCTGAAGAGCTGTTATGTTTTTGAAAATGCGTACACAATCCATTTTTCATTTGCTAGCTGTCAAATAACAATGGTAAACTTAAGAAACTACTGTAATTTTGAAGCCCAGTTTGTTCACAATTTTTTCTGCGTATCTTACAGCAGGATTCTAGCACCACCAGTTCTAAGTGTTCAATATTGATTATAATATACCTCTCACATACAACATGGTATTTAATAAGCTTAAGTAGGATCAGTTTTTTTTGGCATATTGTGTTTATTTAAAAAAATTGACAGGCTCCCTGGACCAATTATTGAGGTCATTAGCACTAACTGGTTGATCTGTCTTCCTTGAATTTCAGAAAATGTTTGTTTTCTATCACTGTTGAGTACTACACTTGAGGACTATTTAGGTAAATTGGTTGTGTTCATATAACACCCAATGTGAGAGAGAGAGCAACCGACCTGATAATAAGCACACTACACTTGAGTGTAAGTGCCTGTGTTCAATTGCCAGATGTCATTCAGATCATAGCCAGGTTTTCTATTAACCCTACCTGTGCAGACTCTTCCATCATGAAACAGAGCAGAGAGCAGAGGGCACACATGTCCTTACAGGTTCACGCAAAGCTCAAAACTGTAGTAGAACCTCGACGGATTGTTTGTCAACAGCTTATGGATCTCTGATGCCAAAATGTAGAATTTATTAAAAACAAAGAGCCATAGGGCACTATGGTTCCTTGTTTAGAGGAATATTACAATTTAAATGATGCGTTATATATCATCGCAAAATGTCTCAAATTTGTACAAAAATATTAAGCATGTTGGACCCTTGGTGAAGAAAATGTCGCAAAATCACCATTTGGCCCACCATCAGCTCTATCATATATCGAAATTATTACACTTTTATCTTTGCCCCATTTCTCTGATTTGACCTTGGGGTCAGATGTAGTTTGACATGCTGATTCCAAAAAACAACACAAGAAATCTGTACGACCTTCCTAAC